>CABHPR010137157.1:0-20062 GCA_902168415.1 Peromyscus melanophrys | reverse complement strand
TCTTTCTTTCTTTCTTTCTTTCTTTCTTTCTTTCTTTCTTTCTTTCTTTCTTTCTTCCTTTCTTTCTTTCGTTCTTTCTTTCTTTCGTTCTTTATTTCTTTTTCTCAAGACAGGGTTTCTCTGTGCAGTTTTGCGCTTTTCCTAGAACTCACTTTGTAGACCAGGCTGGCCTTGAACTCACAGAGATCTTCCTGCCTCTGCCTCCCAAGTGCTGGGATTAAAGGCGTGTGCCGCCACCACCCGGCTGGCTTATTTCTTTTTTGAATTTTGGTCTGGTTATTTGACTGTCTTGAGTAAAAGAAATAACACACAAAAACTAATCTGCTTGCTGTAGTAAATGTTTATAAAGAGCTTCTTACTTTCTACTTCTACCTTTGGGGGATGTTTATTCTTAGGATATTCCCTCTTAAAATCATCACATGCCCTATGAACCTTAAACCAAACAGAGGGACCACAAAATGTGTTTTCAAGAAATAATCCCAGACAAGCTGTTTGTGGACAACTTCATGTGAGTGAGCCCAATTGAGCATTCAGGTCACTAAATTATCAGCCCCAAACCTACAATAATCTAAGACGATTCTAAGACAGAACCACCAGCTGAATATTTTTAGTCCACAAAACCACTAGAGATGACAATAGATGGCTGTTACAAATACCATAAATTCTAATTTCTTTAAAAATAATTTTACTTTTGCCTTTATCACCTGTGATGTATTCCCGTATACATATAACAGCCAAGTTGTCACTTCTATGGAACTGTTCCAAAGTGATTAGAGATTAAATTTTCCTCATTTGTTCTGTAGATTGTGTATATAAAACAAACTTGTGGCTAAATAAATTACATAGAATAAATATAGAGATATTTATACTGTAGAAAATCTCAAACTATAATTATATAGAAAAAATTGAATCCATTTTATGAATTATAAATTAAATGATTAAACATTTTCAGTTTATTCTATCTCAGCAATGTTATAGGACATGTGATGTATTTATCTAGTATGTTTATAAATTAATTGAACATATTTTAATTGAAGTAATAATTTGTAGCTATTTATACTTACCTTTTACATTCTGCTTCATCAAAACACTCTTCTTAGACCATGTCATTTTAAAACATTTATCATTGTAAGATATGTTTTTCTGAAACATAACTGAATTTCTTGAATAATACATTCATATAGGACTTTGAGTAGTATATGCGTTTACTAGTAACAATATCAAAAATAAGATAAACAGTGTACAGCCTTTTGAGATTATGGTCAGGACATAGAGAAAAATCATTAGGGATGGAAGAGAAAATATCAATCAGAAAATTTTTCATACTTTGCAAAAAATTTATAAATTCTTCAAAAAAATCTATATGTTGTACAACTTTCTACCTTATTATCCATTATATATTTGAGAAAAGAAAACAAAAATTCTTGTAAAATTATCATCCTGGCTGCATACAAATTTTTTAAAAATCCAACAGAAACAGTAAAGAAGTCAACAAGTTTATCTACTAAATATAAACCACATCTAAAATCTCATGGAAATTTCAAATGTACTAGCATTTTTAGAAAATGCAAATAATGTAAAACAAATTCCATCACTATATGGGGGTTGCTTGAGTGAGAAGTTTGTGCCATAGTCTTGGACAATTAAATACTTGAGCCCCATTTTGTGGCACTGTTTGGAAGGTTTAGGTGGTATATCCTTGCTGGAGGAAGTATGTCACTTAGAGTGGTCATTCAAATTAAAAAGCCATCATTATTTGCAGTTCTTTTTCTGTTTACTTTGTGTATTTGGTTTAAGCTATGAACTCTAAGTTCCCTGTCCTTGCAACCATGTCTGCTGCCATGTTTTCCCCACCATCTTGGACTCCACCAACAGTATGGTACCAAAAGCCAGTATAAACTCTCTTATAAGTTGCCTTGGTTATGGTACTTTATAATGACAACAGAAAAGTAGCTAATCCACACCATTACAAAATGTAAGATGTTTAAATATGTGTGTGTGTGTGTGTGTGTACATGCTCATGCACATGTGTGCATGCATGCATAGATGTACAGGTTAAACAAAGTTACACTACTCAGAGTGATAATGCTCCCCTTTGTGAACCATAGACCATCTAACAAAATTCTGATATCAGGCATGAAATACACCTCTAAAATTGTTGGCTAATGGAGTTCAAGAGATCCCCATGGCATTATAGGGTATTGTAAATGTTCTTGGTTGCCTCCCAGAATTTGAAATAATGTCATATTGCTGAGGTTATCAAATACTTCAGATATAGGACATGGAGGAATTTAGTTGGAACTGACACGGAAGTTTCTTCTCTGAGGTCTCGCTCTCATATAATTGGAAGGACTTACGCAATTTGCCAAGGGAAAGGTAGTAGTACTACCCAGCTGTAAGTCTGTGAACCACAACAGTGACTGGACCAGCAAGTTATCCACAGTGCTGCAATGTGACACATTTATCTTGGGGATAACCAACATCTTTCTTCTTGGACTTAAAACTCACTCAAAAGGACAGTATTCATACTGAGTACTGTAAATCTAGTCAACTGCCTATGGCTAGATAGATTAAAGACCAAAAGAGGTAAACATAATATTGCCATTTTCCTAAACCAACATAAGTTCTAACTATATTTGAAATGTTTGACCTTATACCCACAAATATGTGTAGCCATCACATAAGCTTCATTTTGTAACAGATGAAGACTATTACAGAGATCCATAACTGGTCAAAATGCAAGTAAGTGTCTATGGGGTGCCCAAACCTAACATACATCTACAAGCAAACCCTATGCCTGTGACTAAAGGAAAATCACAGAAGAGAGGGTGGAAAGAATTTAAAAGTCAGGGGCCATGTGGTCATCTATTGGTACTGCAAACATGACAAAGGAAAAGAATATTCATAAACACTCAACAATCAGTTGCTTGAACAGGACATGGATAATAATAATAATAATAATAATACCAGCTAACACACCAAGGTGGACAAGGAAAATTCCACATGATGCCACCAATAGATGAAGAGATATAGGTGTTCAGTAGCTGCTGAAAAATAATAATAATTTCCTACAGGGACGTGCTCTCACGCAGGTTGTCTGATCACAAGTGGTTATCTACAGACACATGAAAATAGGAGCTCAGTACGTGTTCATATTATGTGTGTGTGTATGTGTGTGTTTGTGTGTGTAAATGTAACAATAATAATTAAAGGAGAGATTGAGAATTGGGGAAGCGGTATATGGAGCATGTTGGAGGGGACAGAGGAAAGGCAGGAGATATTTAGTCTGCAAGCATGAAGTTCTAAAATAAAAAGATGTTTAAAAATACAATAACCATACTCATAAATAAAAATATTTATTTACATATTAAATAAAACAACTGAAATGAAAATACCAATTTTTCATTAAAGATGGTAATAGATGAAATTATAAAACATAAAATTCAAACAAACATAAGCGATATTTCCAATATAGTATAAGTAAGTGTTCTAAGCACATCTTTTTATAATACTTTACCTCAGCAGATAATTCTCATGTATCAAATTGACATAAAATGGCAAACACAATTAAACTGTAGCTACCTGAAGCATGAAATGAATCAAAGAAATGATATCAAATAATGATTTAAGAATTTATTACTGCTAACAAGCAAAATATCTCAAGAAATTTAAAAAAGAAATGAATTAAAAGCTATCAAGCAGAGGCAACTAATTATTAATTTAGAAGTATAACACTGTTGAATTTATAGTTTTATGAAGTAGATAGTAATTTTAAAATTGTATCCTTAAGAATGCACAATTAAAGAAAATGTTCCAAAGGATCCTGAATAATTTTTACTTTTCAAACATGAGGGAATATATAAAGATATAATTACAGTCATGAATAAATAAATTAGAAAATTTCATAATATATTTTGTAAAAATTCAATGAGCAGAAAAAGAAGACTTTTATTTTGGTTTGTAAAAACAAAACTCACAAATTGTCCAGACAAATGAGAAAGCATTATTCCCTATAGATTTAGATTTCTTCTCTCCATTTGTAGTCACACTTTATTTTCATACTTAGCCTCAGAAATGAAAATAATTTGTTAAAATTCTCTTAAATATATTATTTTGCTACATTGTTTAAAAAATGGATCTGAATCATGCTAGTAATCTTGTTATTTAGAGATATCCTTTCCTTTTGTATTATATGACAGTTTTGTACACTTGTAAAATGAATTTTAGTTGTTTTTATCCCATTCTCTTTCATTTCCCTTCACTGTGCTACTGAAAACCTCCCCAACTGGTTGCTCCCTGCCCTTATTTCTCTGATGTTTACCTTTCTCTTGATGTTTTCTGACTGTCAACATGGCAAGTTTGTCTGCTTTTTAATAGGTTACAATTACTATCACATTTTTCTTGGACGGAATTATTGACTAAATTCTTGTGCATTTCAGTGACTTTTCCAAATGCTTATAAAATATCTACCAGGTTGCCCTCATATCTTGAACATTACAGAAGGGAATAGAGGTATATAATGACAGCACTGAGGCAAATTTAAAGTAGCAGAAGATTCAGGTAATTACATTACAAGAAAATGAGAAGAAAAAGAAATTGTTATGTGCTCACTATTGTCTTGGTACCTATTTTAAATTAATAATGACTATGGGGGCTATTTTTGGGAAAAATCCTCCATAAAAGACATATTTCAATACAGATGAAATCTAACCTGCCTCAAAACATTCAGAATACTATTGTGGCTTTCACTGCAACCATTATTTCATATTGAAAGTTTTATTCACATTAAGATACAATAATTGAAGTGTTAAAACATTTTTGAGCTTATAATAGATACTGCATACCTCCTTATCATACTTTCTGAGAAGACATGATTGTGCATGCAGCCTAACTACACTAAACGACAGATAATCTGACTTAATCTTTTGTATCTTCTGTAGATAAATACAAGTCAAAACATTAAATCTTAATAACAGTCATTTTAAATTGACAAGTAATCAATCGTATGTTGTAACACTCAGGTAGACTGAGTAGTGTTACCCTTGTATCTAGTTTGGGGGTGAGAAAAGTCCAAATCTCTGTATTTCTTTTGTCTTCTCTGTATTTCTTTTGTCTTAGTCCCTGCTTCTCTCCCTGTCTACCCCATCGTGTGAGTGTGAGTGTGAGTGTGTGTGTGTGTGTGTGTGTGTGTGTGTGTGTGTGTTACTGTATTTTGCAGTACACTTAAACCCAGGATTCTCAAATACTTAATCACTGAGTTATATTCCCACCATTGATTTGTTTAATTTTCATATATATTCTGAAAAGATGACCCTTTGTAAACGTCAAAGAATTAGGCTGTCAAAATAAGTTTTTCCAAGTCATTTACAATCAAAAAGTGACTATTTCCATCTTATGTCTGTTTAATTCCCCAAGGAAATCATAAACCCAATCTGATAGAACAAAACCTATAATTATGACTTTATTTTTAACTCATTTACTTTGATATTTTAAAATGTTTAAACTTAAATATGAACAAGTAGATTCAATGTAAGTTTAAGGCTTATCATCATCAATAAACACAGGCAAGACCTCAATTATGCATTCTTTTGATATGCAGCTTAAAAGGAAAGTTTCTTTTGGTTTAAAACTAGAAGTTTTCAGTTGTTTGTTTATTTGTTCTTTCATTTAATGATTATAAATTTAAACCACACTGTCAATAACAAATGAAAAGTGAAAAGAAACAGAGAAAATAAATCGGATATATTATGAAATTTGGAACACTAGAAAATCCTATCTTGGTGAATGAAACATTTTATTATTTTGTGATTTGGGGTGTTTTTCCTTTAAAATTTATTTCTTTCTAAAATAGTCCTTTTTTGCTCCTGCTATTTATACCTATAAATTTGTTACATAAGAGATATATTGTATGAGAATGGAAATATATTAGAATTATTGATTTAAAACATCCTGAAACTGGCTATAATCTCAGAAAATGGTTCCTGTTTTCAATTATAAAATGTACATTATCAGTACAAAATGGCATCAGCAAGTTAATACTTGCCCCTGATAGGCTGTTCATACATTTTATAATTTCAAAATCTAAAATTACTTGAGTGAATGCAGGATTTTGACATATGTTCATAACATAAAGCATTATAAACATGTAACTATTCAAATATAGTTACCTGTGTCCTGTAAATTGATTTAATGATTCTTCTCATTTGTTGGCATATTCACATATATGGAATTACAAATAGTAATAATAATAAAAAATATATATTCATTTTCAAATGCGCATCCACAATGTACATTCTGCATGTGTAAACTCTGTATAGTGGTTCTCAGCTATTTTTATGTTTTTCACTTATTTCCAATAAGAGTGATGGAGCAATCAAAATAGGAGAATGGGCAGCAATAAGTGAATGGTCCCTTTGACGTTCTTCAACTGAACCCAGTTGACAGCCATTAGTAAAATCTTCATGAGATTGGAGAGAAGTGAAATACAAAAAACCAAAAAAATCAAAACTGAAACAATTTTCTTCTCCACTTGAGTTATAGCAGAGTAACTGAAAGAGTTTCTAAACTTTCTGCTGACTGAGTGTACCCCATCTTAATAGTTCTGGGGTGCACTGTGTATTTGGATTCTTTTTATTACCTGCTCTGTTTTATAAATATAAATCTCATTGCTTCCATACATTGCTATGGAAAGTTAAGAAATGAATTATTACATTTGTGTTCTGTGATTTTTGCCATTAATACAATTGGATATTTTTTTTTTGAGACAAGGTTTCTCTTTGTAATAGCCCTGGCTGTCCTGTAACTCACTATGTAGACCAGGCTATCCTGGAACTCAAGAGAGATCTTTCTGCCTCTGCCTCCCAAGTTCTGGGATTAAAGGCATGCACCACCACTGCCTGGCTCAGTTGGATGAATTTATTTGTATAATTGCTTCAAAGAAATACTTAAGGGGTTTGGCATTTTAAATCATAGTATTTTCCATGGTCCATAAGTCTAGGGTTTTACTACCTAGAAGATACATTTGTATATTTAAATGAGGTTGTATGTTTTATTCTATTTGATGCATATATATATATATATTTATATGGCACTAGGCAGTTGAAACATTTAAAATTGTGACTTATTTAATCTTACTATTTGAAATAAAATACATAATACAGCCTGTGCTCTTTTAAGCATGTAGTTTTATGATAAAAACGGTTAAGCTCTGGTTCTGTAAATGCATATCACTAAATACTAGAGAACATACTTTTTCTAAAGGGTAGATGCAAAAGTTACTGTTTTCTAATCATGCTAGATAATTGATAAGTGGCAGTAATGATTATGTGGGCCACTTTCTGAATGTAAATGTGCAAAAAGTAAGTATTTTCATCCGTATATTTTTTTGTGCAATAAAACAGAAATGTCAGAAGTTTATCACATGACATTTATTCCCATACAGTTACAATGGTTTTATACCCGAGGATCTCAATTTAAATTGAAGAAAAGTTAGACTGTATTTAAAAATCCTATTTAGTAGCAAAACTAGTAGTATACCACATGGTGGAGACAGACGCTCACAAATCTCCAGGATCAGCATCTCTCAGAAAATATAAGCTCTTATGGAAATGAATAGCAACCACAGAAATACTACACATGCACTAGTTGTTTTATTTTTCTGTTTCTTATTGATGAATTGTAGCAAGAATGCAATTTCTGACAGGGAACACAAAGCCTATTCATTTTTAGATTGGTATCAAACTATGACCTACATTTAAGAAATAATATTTCAGTCTTTTTCTGCCGATATAAATCATTCAAATCCATTCCCACCACAAACACAAATATCAGAAAATGTAGTTTTTCTGGCATTCTAAATGGCTCCTGTGTCTGAAACATTGCTTAAATTCTTATTTCACAGGCTGCTTCTGTACTCTTCAACTCTGTCTTCAACAGGCTGAGCTGGAACTTTAGGAAATGCAACCCTTCAAATAAATCTAGTACTTCATAACTTTGTTACAAAAGACAATTTATTTATAGTCATGGACAAAGAAAATGTTGGGATGAAATAATGTTCAATAGTTATCAGGTGTTTTGTATTCTTCAATGTTACATATTGTCATATATATAACAAAGGGGACTCACTGTCATTTTAAAAAGTTAAGTGGAACCAGAAACACATGGAAAATTGACTTGAATTTGTTTGTCAGTTTGTCATGCCTATGGGATGTGCTGGAGTAAGGGTGGCCAAGAGATTGTAGGTGTGGCCAACCAATGACTGGTCCAGCCTGAGATACATACCACAAGAGTGAGCCCACCCCCTGACACTGGCTGGAGCATCATAACCCAGAGACTGAATAGACCAAAGACCTAGGATAGAACTAAATACAGTTAGAGAAAAAAAAGTCAATGTAATGATGCCTAACTATATTCTGCTACACTCATAGATTGGTAATCCAACTGTCATCAGAGAGGCTTCACCCTGCAACTGATGGAAACAGGCAAACATTAGCCCAAGCTTGAGGAATCCTGCTAAAGAGAGGGAGTAAAGATTGTGGGAGCTAGGAGGGTGAAGGACATCAGAAGAAAATCCACAGAATCAACTAATCTTGGCTCACAGGGGCTCACAGAGACTGAAGGAACAACCAGGGAGGCTGCATGGGACTGACCTAGACTCCCTGCATATAGCTTAGTCTTCTTGTAGGACTCCTAACAGGAACAGAGGCTGTCTCTGACTCTTTTGCCTGGCATTTGGGACTCTACTCCTCATACTGGGTCATCTTGCCCAGCCTTAATAAAAGGGAAGGTGCTTAGTCTCACTGCAACTTGATATGCCATACTTTGTTGATAGCCATGGGAGGCCTGCTCTTTTCTGAATAGAAAGGGAGGAGGAGTGGATGGGTTGAGGGGGTAGGGGGAGGTGCGTTGGGGGAAGGACTGGGAGGAGAGAAAGGAGGGGAAATAAAGTGGATCAGAAACACATGGAAATTTGATTTGAACTTGTTTTGACTCTAGAGTCATTCTTAAAGTTCATTTAGTGTATATTAATTTAGCTGAGATGTTACTTGAAAGTGATATTAAACTACTGTATCTAATATATTAACATTTAACACACAAATATATCTACATATAAGATATAACTATATATACATAAATATGTATTTCTAAATATATTTTTTTCAATCTGTATAACATTATATTTGTATGTCTGTTTTCAGGGCTGATATTTTATACTTTAGAATGCCAAAGAAACTACTGTATTATATGTATGTTTATAGAACACTTTACTAGGCTCATATACCACATTCTTTCAAAACAAGTAAGATTTTTTTCCTAAAACTCCCATTTTTACCTAAGCCAATAATAGACTGTCTTGAATGTGCAACTTATGATTTCACTCTGAAAGTCTCCAAACTGAGTCTTTCTAAATTTTAAAGGAAATATTTTTTAAATTTCAAAATCATACCATTAAAATTATTTCCTTCTATTCAGAAATCCTCAGTCATTCTGCATTCAAATATCCCTCCAAAGGCATACCACTACTTATTTTTTTAAAGTAGAACTACAACTTTGCATTTACTTTATATTCATGTAGTTCTCAATTCATCATCAGTTTCTCATCACTGTTAAAAAATGCCTGATTTTTAGATAGTCACACAAATAATTAATACTACATTACTTGACTAAATCTGCATAAGGTAGTTTTCTTAGTGCTTATACTGGAGTGATCCAATATCAAAATAAATTTGCTATTATCACTACTTCCATTATCATATTTATTGTTCTTGTCCCAAGCCTGATTTTATCACCAGAATTATCCTCCAGATTAAATTTGTTATTTGTCTATCGCAATAGTAGTTTTTCAATAAGGAATCCATCCCTCTGAAATTTGTTGTAATTTAAAAAAGTTCTTATCATCTGCTCCCAGTGCTCAGGGACTTCATTTGTTAAATATGAACTGTGTGGTAAACTACTAAATGCTAGTATGTGTGTTGATACCCTGGGTAACATATTGTGATTCAATGCAGTGTAATAACATTTGTAGCCACTATATACAAATCCTATATTTTACACAGCTATCTGCTTTTTAAAGTGAAATGCTCCCAGAATCTCTATAAATAAGGTAGCAGAGGAACTATGGGAATTACCTACCTCTTTCTAATACCTCATACATCATTTCACAGAGATATTAATTATACTTGGTTATTAAGTTAATAATATACATATATGACTTGAAAAGTAGCTATTTACTGTCAGGTTTAAGAATGTTAAATCATGATACACATGTGACTATACATATATTTACATGTTAATTCAAAACAGGAATTTGCTAGTTAAAATATTTACCATATTAAAACATTTTAGGGTATGGAATTTACTTATTTAATTCCAACTTATATAGGATTCATTTCTGCTTTAAATCTCATTTTCCAGAAAAATGTATTTAGAAACAATTCATAACTTGGGTTGAAAGCATGGGAGTATGTGAGTGTCTACAAAAGTATATCCAGTGTGATTAATAGTAACAGGGCGAGTATTTATTTCTGCCATGTTGTTAGCTACTTGTAGTAATTAATATAAAATCAGAAACATAATTTAGAACTTTAATTCCCATTATACAAAATATGCATTTGTGACAAATGGTTGGGACTAATGTTTAAGAGAAGAATAAACTATTTTTGTGCCATGTAAATTGCTATGGTTCCCCTCAAGTTTGAGTATAGTTCTGAAACACTTGTGAACAATAGATATCAGATATCTTGCTTTTCCTTGTCTTTCGAAATTGGTGCAATGTATACTTGGGAAAATACATCTCAGCATTATAACCTGGACTTCTTCAAGCTCTTACTTCTAAATAGTCAAATGAGTAAATGAAAGGAAACCACTTCACAATTAATTAAATAATACTTACATATGAATATCAACAGCATCCCCTTGGAGTAGAAACATTAAAAATAAAAAAATAAAAACAATGCTCATTCCCAGTTTGTTATACTTGCCTGGGCTTCCTGAGGCATTTGAGCTGCATCCACCTTGTCAGCAATATAAGCTGTCAACTGCTTGTCAATTAATTCAAGGGACTCCTGAATTAAGTGTAAGGATTTTTCAATCTCCTGTGCAGACTGGATACTCTGTTCAAGCAACTTTTGTTTTCTCACAGCCTAAATAGAAGAATAAATAACAGTGAATTATTTAAATGTTTCCTCTTAGGAGATATTCTGCAATTCCTGTAGTACAGTCAGCGAAGAAACTAGACTCTTCCACAATCACCTTTTTGTAAGACAGATTGCGTAGCTTTCTGGCACTCATTCAGCCCTGCTTATATAAATAAAAAGAAAAGGAAAAGAAAAAACCAACAACTTAGTACACAGGATCAGAGGTGTCTGTAGAAAAAAAAGTCACAGAATCATGCACATCAAAGGAAGAAGCTGGAAATCATCTCAGTTGTTGCAATCTGCTGTTCTCAGGCTGAATGTTCCCTCTGATCTTATTATATAGTTCAAGAGATTTGGTTTACTTAGAATAGGGTCACCGTCATCACAATCCAATTCAAGACAGATAATCCACTTGCACCGGCGAGACACATACACAATCTGTTCAGAATCGGCTCCTTTCGAAAAGAGAAATTTAGATAACCATCTGTTTAAGGATTCATTTTGAATACAATTTTTACCCTGCCTTGTATGGGTGCTTCCCCTCCCTACTTTCCTTTCCAATTTGAATTATGGAAACTGTACAATTGAATTTGTGCTACTGTTGAAGTAGGACAAGTAATAAGTAAATGTAATAAAGCTGTTATTAAATGTGATTAGGCCAATTTGACACTTTTCAAGTATTAATGGCATGCTGAAGAGACTTCAAGGTCTACCTTGAAGGCTTTAGTGACCTTTAAAAGAATCCTTCTAAAGGTAATGAGTAAGGCAAGAACCTTATTTGTAAATTTCTTAAGTCATCCATCACATAAAGGCATAGGCCTGATTGGGATAATATGGTACTGGTAACACTCCTTTCCAAAGACTGCACTTAGATTTCACCATGTTCCAGGGGTTTATGTTATGCATATTTGAATAAACATATACATACATTAGAGATGTCATTATTCTTGGATAAAACCACTGTAGAACATACTATTACTCAAGTACAAATTCATACAAAGATATCTGGAAAAGGAAAAAGGAGCTGGGAGCCTGCATGAATACTCTTCCTACACTTAGTGCATTCTAGGATCTGTTGTATACCACTCCAATGTTCTCACTGAATTTTTGAAAATATCATTATTTGTTCATTCACTTTTTATTATTCACACTTCATTATAGAAAGGGTGAGTTTCAAATTTGCATCTGATGAAAATAAATCATATCCTATGGTCATATTCAAACACCATTACCATTTCTTGCCTCCTCCCTTTCTAATAACAAAACATCATATATCTATTGTGTGACATTTTGATATGTGTATGTGCTGTGGAATATTTAAATTAACCTATTTAACATTATCTATTTAAATTAATATTTAATATAATCATTAAATCTAAACCTATTATCGTTTATAATCTCATAGTATCTATTATTTTATTATTTTAAAATTTGCATTAATATACAACATTGTAGTTTCTCATTAAGTGTGTACATTTATTTTGGATCCTTAATGCAAATGAGGTAGGGGTTCTGTCCACATTGTTCTTTGCTGCACATCAGTTCCCAGAGCAACACTGACACCTTTGTGCATGACTAAATGAATGATATAAAAGTGTATTTATTTAATAAGGGAAACAGAAAAGTTCAATCAGCCAAAGAATGGAATTCTAATGAAAATAGAAACTAAAATGTAACTACTGCTTAAACAATATTATGTTTGCAGAATAACTCTTCCTTAATATGCTTGTTTTAAAAGTATAAGAATTGTATGGAGCATTATATAAAACAACCTTTAATCTATTTCTA
Source organism: Peromyscus melanophrys (assembly GCA_902168415.1). NCBI lineage: Eukaryota > Metazoa > Chordata > Mammalia > Rodentia > Cricetidae > Peromyscus > Peromyscus melanophrys. The sequence continues at coordinate 7,139 of CABHPR010137157.1, read as the reverse complement.
TTCAAATGTTCTAAGATTTATTAATGAGACCTTGACCTGTACGCTAATAAAAACAGTTCCCTGTATATCAGTCAAAACATCAACCAAGTTTCTTTCCATAATGATTCAAATAACAGTGCTCATAGTTATAATCAGAGCCTTCTGTATTGTAGTAGAAACTGTCTATAGTATACACAGAGTTCCTCCAGACAAGTGGGTCTCTACCTAATGATATATTATCAGCATTGTGGCAGGTGGCTGCAGAAGCCTTCCAATCATAGCATATAGTAATTGTCTGATGAGACACTGTTTAAATTGGCCCTTTCTTTGACTGAAGCCAAACCAGCATACTCCTCAGTACACATTTGTAGAATTTTAATGTAATTGAAGAAGATATATTGTTTCAGAATTTTAAACCATATCCTGGCCTCAAATTTATGCTTCTAAATCTAACTTTATTTTTCCATTCTTGAGATTAAATGTGCTGTATGACATAGTATGACGTACAAGATGACAAAGGATTTGAGGTGGGTGGTTTCTTAGCCTAGCCTAACAGACAGCCAGTAAGAGAGTGATTACATGGATTGTTTGATTATCTCAGGCAGCAAAAGGCTTGATGTCAATCCAAGCTTTGAACTAGTCATGGCATAAGCTGGTTTCTATTTCTAAACATCTTATTAGGCAGACTCCAAGAGGATGCCAGACTGTGACTTTTCAGGATTCTATGAAACACTTGACCTGCTATTATACTAAGTGGAATTAGTAGCAACTCCTAAATCATACTTAGATATTTGTTTTGATCTGAAAACAATGCCCAGCTGTTGTTTTAAACTGTAATTTCATAACTTTAGCTAATCTACTCAGCAATAACAAGAATTATAGAGATTAACAGAAATAGCAACTAGTAGGGGAGTTAGAAAAACATTAAGACTCGCAACAAGGAATATATGAATGTGAAAACAAAATCCTAGGGATGGCTGTAAGAATGGAGAAACATTACTCCAAGTTTGTGCAAATGAAAGAAAGTGCAAAAGAAAATATGTTTTAAACTTACTGTTGTTTTCATGTGCTCTTCAATATAAAATAAATGCTTTCAAAATAAAAAATTAATGATTTTTTTTGCTATAAGATAACTATGAACTGATTTTTGTTCAGATTCTCATGTAGTTCCTTTTGTGTAACAGTATGAAAAACCCATATGACATTCCTTTGCACTAAATGGGCAGGAAAAAAAATTAGCAGAAATTTGGCGGTGAGTAGGGAGGTGGGGTGGATATTAGAGAAGTTAGAGAGAGGAGTGGGGTGTGAATATAATTAAAATGATTTTGTATACAATTCTGAAAGAAAATATATTTTTTATATAAGAAGCTCTGGAAGAACAAATACATTGTAAAATCACTAAGAATTGGAATGAAAACAAATCTGAAATATGACTATATATTCCAAAGCAGAGAAAATTAAGGAAAATAATATTTCCTTATATTATTTTACAATATTATTTTATAAAATATTACATTTAAAGAAATGGTATATATTTTATAGCATTTATTAGACTCAAAAATATGCAATATTTATACTTTAGTAGAGGATAGATCAGCTCATCACTGAAAGCAAATTTGAAATATGAACATTTTCATCACTAAAGTAGTATATTATGGGAAAATTATAATCTATATTTGTCATATAGAACAGATTTATAGTTAAGAAAACACACTTATTATGAATATCATATTCTTAAGTATTAAATTATACATATTGTCCCTGTCTATGTAGGAATAATGTAACTGAAGCGTGAGCAGATCGTGTATGATTAGGGAATATGACATTTTCAACCATACCAAAAAAAGCAGAAAATTTTTCTTTAAAATTCCCTATTCAGTTCTGCCCTTCATTATTTGTTGCAGTATATTCATTTTATATTCATTATTCACACACACACACACACACACACACACACACACACACACACACACACAAGGGCTGTAGGGCCAGTGTAAGAGTATTTGCCTAGCACTTAAGGGCCACAGGTTCAATTTCCAGCAAAGGAAAGCAAAACCAGCAGTATTTGTATGGAGTCCACATTTATACCCCAATGAAAGCTAAATTTTGTGTCTCCATATACAAAATATACAAACATGACAAAGAGTATAAGTTGATCAGATTTGTCCATTTTCTTAAATTCCTTTTTTTCTAGAGTAATTAAGAGTATTGTCAACCCAGTAGCTTAAAGGACAGCAATAGAGATGCAGATTGGTAATTCATTACTCTTCCTTTTCAGGACAAATCTTGAGCTAAAAATAGGAAAGAGCATTAAAATGAATCTAAGATTGAAATTTTAAGCAGAACAAAGCAAGAATGAAGTCTTTCTTCCCACAGAGACCAAAGATAAATAGAATGGCTCTAACTCAGGATGCCAGTAACAAAGATTAGGTCAATAACAATTTGTGGTAAAATCAGGTTGAGGTATTTGGATATTTTTCTCATAAAATACATATCAAATTCAATAATCCATGAAAATAATAATATATGATGGACTATAGTTATTCCAAATGCAACACATTTTCTATTGTTTGCTATTCACAATGAACAACACAGAAATTTTAAGTTCTGTAAAATGATGAAAACACCAGGACTGCTAGGAATATTCTCTCAAAAATTTTTCCTTGCGATATATAGTGGATAATAATTGGTAAGAAGACATCTTCATATAAGCTGACAACTGAAATTCATCTTGGACTTTACTGTACATTCAGCCCTCTTTGGGCTGCATTACAAATAAGTGTCGCATTTTCCACAGTATGTGTTTAGAAAGTAAGAAAGACCCATAAAATTAGATATGCAGCTTCTAAATATGTAGGCATGTCTAAAATATCTTTTTTTTTGTTTTTTTTCGAGACAGGGTTTCTCTGGGAACTTTCCTGGAACTCACTTTGGAGACCAAGCTGGCCTAGAACTCACAGAGATCCGCCTGCCTCTGCCTCCCGAGTGCTGGGATTAAAGGCGTGCGCCGCCACCACCCGGCTGTGTCTAAAATATCTTAATAAATGTTTTTCAAGCACAATTCAGCTAGAATTTTCCAAAGAGAACTAAATGGCAATTGAGAGAAAAGTAGGGGAAGAATACAATGATTTAATCAGGAATTACGGCTTACCAATGTTCATAATTTTAAAAATCACAACATGATTAACTTTGCATTTCTGTTGTCTATTTTACTGGAATTAATGTGTCCTACTGTATTTTAAAATAAGGAGTTTCCAAACTGTCTTAGGTTGTGTTTCTATTGCTGTGTTGAAACACGATGACCTAAAGCAAATTGGAGAAAAGGGTTTATTTGGCACATGCTTCCACATTGTAGTCTGTCACCAAAGGAAGTCAAAGCAGGAATTCAAACCCCAAGGAATCATGGAAGCAGGCACTGATGCAGAGGCCATTGTTCAGAAATTGGAAATGAGCTATATCGGTAGAAATCAGAGATCATCTAGCCGTATTAAGCTGGTAAGAAAAATGTTAATTGTCCTCAGTGTAAAGGAATCTGGAACAAGGGGCACATTAATAACAGACTGTCTTAGTGTCCTGTGAGTGAAGGTATTAGTGTTAAAAGAAATCTAAATAATCATCAAAATCTATAGAAATATTTCCAATTACATTTGTGAATCTTCCTAAGCTAGAAAATAAAAGTTGTAAGGAGAATACATATATACTAAGGGTCCTATGCCCGTCCATCGGTATGGAATTGCATGATTATCTAGAATTGAGACTTACAAACCACGAAAATTAAAAGAAAATACATCCTAAAAAAGAAAGAAATACTATTCTGGAAATACTGCTTACTGTCTAAAGGCTTTCAGCCCAAGCACCTAAATTTGGATTCCCAAACACATCTAAAAGTCAGACTCCATAGCACCAGACGTTAGTTATCCTAAAGCTTCCATAGTAGAAGAAGGGAGGTGGGAAAAGAGTTGTCTAAACTCACTGCCTTTCATAGTAGTGAACAAGATGAGAGATCAAATATTAAAGAAAATTCATGTGAACATTAATATGCAAGTTTGTCATCTGACCTCGACATGTGCACTGTGACACACATACACACACACATACTCACACACGCTCACATATTCATTCACATACCAAAAAGAAGGAAAAATGAAGAAAGAAGAAGGAAGAAGGGAGGAGGAGGAAGAGGAGGAGAGGGAGAAGGAGGAGAAGGAAAAGGAGGAAGAGGAGGAGGAGGAGGAGAAGGAGGAGGAGGAGGAGGAGAAAGGAAAGAGACTGTTGGGTAAGAAAATGCAACTATTGGCATTAGAATAAAAATAGCATAAGGCAGAGTGCTACAAATTTGGAATTTCTCAACATGGATCAAACAGTTATAAGAAAAATAGTAAGAAGAAATGAAACAGTTTTCTGAAATTTTTGATACTTTTGATGGTAATTTATTAGCACATCTGAATCTTAATGACAAAAACTAATGAACTTAAAGAATAGTGTTTTTTTTTTGGTTTTTTGAGACAGGGTTTCTCTTTGTAGCTTTGTGCCTTTCCTGGAATTCACTTGTTTTTTTTTTTTTTTTTTTTTTTTTTTTTTTTGTCTTTTATTTTTTTTTTTTATTTTATAATTTGATTTAATTTTACATATCAGCCACGGATTCCCATGTCCTCCCTCCGCCCGCCCCCACCCTCCCCTCAGCCCACCCCGCATTCCCATCTCCTCCAGGGCAAGGACTCCCCTGGGTATTCAGCTAAACCTGGTAGATTCAGTCCAGACAGGTCCAGTCCCCTCCTCCCAAGCTGAGCCAAGTGTCCCTGCAAAAGCCCCAGGTTCCAAACAGCCAGCTCATGCACTAAGGACAGGTCCTGGTCCCACTGCCTGGGGGCCTACCAGACAGTTCAAGCTAATCAACTGTCTCACTTATCCAGAGGGCCTGATCCAGTTGGGGGCTCCTTATTCTTTATTCCATACGTATATTTCTCTGAAACAATAGAAAATACTGTGAAAAATATTACTCCATATACCCCTTATCTACTTTCCTCTTTAAAAATTAGTGCTCAATCCTAAACTACACCACATCCCTCCCACATAGCTCAGGGAATATTTCAGGAGAGAGGGTAGAATGATTATAAGACCTGAATATTAGGGAGGAATGTGGCAAAACAGTGTCATCTGACCCTAACAGAACTATTACTCATGAATTCATGAAGATTGTTGTTGCCTACAAAGGACTAAACAAATCCAATCAGCAAAAATCCCAGCATAGATGGGGAGGAACTAACAAAGTCCCACTGATGGGGGAATGTCTTTTTGTATGCTGTGAAAATATGTTGCTCTGATTGGTTGATAAATAAAGCTGTCTGGCCAATGGTGAGGCAGAATAGGGTTAGGCGGGACATTCTAACTAGAGAGGAGGAAGGAGAAAAACACAATAGAAGAGATGCTGCCAGCCGCTGCCATGAGAAGCAAGATGTAAAGATATTGGTAAGCCATGGGCCATGTGGCAAGGTATAGATTTATAGAAATGGGTTAATTTAAGATGTAAGATCTAGCTAGCAAGAAACCTGAGCCAATAGGCCATACAGTTAATAATTAATATAAGCCTCTGTGTGATCATTTGGGTCTGAGTGGCTGCAGGACCGCAAGGTTGTGGGAGCTGGATGGGCACAGGAAAACTTTCAGTTACACCCCACCCTTAGCTGAAGGGCTTTGGAAGTTGAAGTTTGCTGTGGTAGGAAAAGTGAGTTTTTCTTCAGTTAGTGTCTCCTGTTTGGTTACCTGTACTCCCACTGATGACAGTATGCCCACCTACATAAGAACAGCATTGGTTGGTCTCAGTGAGCTAGAAAAAGAAGATGTGAAGTTGAGAGGCAGATGTTTGGGAGGAATGATATGAGCATAGTTGAAGAGCAAATTTGGAGTTAATATGATAAAAATGTATAGCATACAAGTATGAAATTCTTGAAGAATGAATAAAAATAAAAATATTATTTTAGTGTAGTTGTGCTTCAATATTAAGTAAAAGATTTGATTACCACACATTAGGAATTTACAAAGTAGTTGAGAGAGAAGATAATTCTAAAGCAGCAACAAGTACTTAAGATATTAAAAGAAGATGAATATCTAACTTGAGAATGGTATTTTTTGTTACATGAATTAACTACAAATTCTAAATCTGGAGCTAATAAAAATAATGGGAAAGTTTTATTTCAATAAAGATGAAAACTCTAAAAATGATTCTGAAATGACACACACATAAAAGGTTAAAAGTAATTAATCTAATTAAACAACTGATTTAGTTGTTTTTGTAGTTAACTAATCAGTTCCTTGCTCAGATATCACCAGAGAAGCTTCCTCTTGAAGCAAATGGGAGCAAATATAGAGACCCACTGTCAGATATTATGCAGATTGAGAGACCTTGGAACACTCAGTCCTAAAATTGTTGTCTCTATCAAATCAAATCTCTCCCCTCACAGCTCAGAGAACCCTAACAGAAGAGAATGTAGAAAAATAATAGAGCCAAAGGGGATGGAGGACACCAAGAAAAAAGAATCTCCAAGTCAGCATGAGTAAAGCTCATATGAACTGACAGCAACTGAGTCACCATTCACAGGGCCTTCATAGGTCTGCACCAGGTCCTCTGTGTACATATTAGGCTTCCAGTTTAGTGTTTTTATTGGATTCCTGAGTGTGCAGATGAGTGGGTCTCTGATTCTTGTGCCTTCTCTTTGACTCTTTTCCTTCTATTTTTTTGTCTTGTTCAACTCTGATGTGATTTTTCTTTGTTTTATATTATTATCTTTTATTTTGTTATATTTTATTATTATCTTTTAGAAGCCTGTTGTATAATTAGAAAGAAAGTGGATATGGGTGAGAGGAGAGGTGAGGAAGAACTGGGAAGAGTAGAGGGAAGGGAAACTGCAATCGGGATATATTATGTGAGAAAAAAAAATCTATTTTCCATCATCATAATCTTCATCAATATTTCTTCCAAAACTTTGAGATTATAATTCCACCATTTCTTGTTGCCCGTTCTTCGCTTCAAAGCCTCTCATATACCCATTCTTGCCCTTTTTTTTTTCAAATTCATGGCCTCTTTTTTATTAATTACTATTACAATCGTGTGTGTGTGTTTGTGTGTGTGTGTGTGTGTGTGTGTGTGTGTGTGTGTGTGT
>CABHPR010137156.1:8196-46426 GCA_902168415.1 Peromyscus melanophrys | reverse complement strand
CACACACACACACACACACACACACACACACACACACACACACACACCATAAATAACAAAGACTAAATCTGCCTTGAGGTCATCCATCCTTTTGGTGGCTGCTCTCTGGCCACTCCTCCCATAGATTCCTTTTGCTAACTTCCTGTGATAGAAGGAGATTGGCACAGGGTGCTACATTTATATCACCCAGAGGCAGCTGTTTTCCTTTTTTTCCTTGGGGTTTAGGATTATGCAAACGAAGCAGGAAAACAAAAGCTCACTGAGGTGGGGGAGGATTGCCTTTAAAAATCCAGGCAATTTTAAGAGCTATTTAAGACACCCCTCTCTGTTTTCCCTAACATCTCTCTTGGCTCTTTGCCAGTCTGTTTAGAATCCGGCCCCTCTTCAGAGCCTTTTAACCAAAGACCTAAAAGTTTACTCTGAAGCTTCTATCCTGGCCTCATTTTGTAAGAGCAGAAATCAAGGCATATATGTGCTTTCAGTGTCTGTGGGCTGGCTGTGAATTTTGATCTCTATCTGACTCAATCTTCCCTTTGCTGCATACAGTCTTACCTGGACAGGAAACTCTGACCCAATTCCCTCTTAGGTTCCCACTTTGCTGATATTATCTGGAGGGCAATAGGACCTGGGGAAGTTCAACCCTGCGGCCAAGGGAGACACACCTGCCTAACCGCGTGGGTTGAGCGAGTGTGGGAGCGAGCCACTTTAGCTAGCTGTGGAGGGAGGGGTAGAAGTGGGTGCCTGCTGCTGCTCCCGGAGAAGAGGAAAGCTGTGGCTCCCTCCTTGCTCCTGAGGTCATGGTGAGAAATGTTGCGGAAGACTGGCTTAGGCTCCTTTTTGATGTGCCTAGCTACCTGGAGCATCCCTTGGCAATTCGTCTTGGAACTCTGGCTCATTTTGTTTTGCCCCAGCTGTCTCTCCCACTCGCCTGGCCCACGCCACCACCACGCCCAAGTCATCCAGGTGCCATAGGTCCCAAAGCCCAGGACCCGCCGCACTTCTCAAACTGTGCCTTTCATAGGAAAGTGTCTCGGTGAAGAAACCCCTCCAGCCTCTTCTACTCCATGCGGCGCGCGCGCCGGCTTCTTTCCGAGGAGACCACGCTTGGGGACAGTGGTGGCATTACTCCGGCCCCCAGCCAGGCGGTCTTAGGGGCGGGGCTTGGAGAACCTTCCTGAGAGCCCTTGCCTCCCTGCAGGTCCTGAGAGCGCTCTGGTGAGCCAGCGCGAGCAGGCAAGCTAATAGGCACAATCTAGCAGCAGGTTGGATGGATGGATACGGTTGGATGGGTACCTAGGTGCTGAACTGAATCCTCCAGGCTGTACCCCTTCTGTCTTGGTTCAGTTCTTTGCTGACTTAAGAGGCCACACTGATGAGAATTCCTCAGGAGAAGCTGCTGACTGTGTGATGTGCCACCCCAGAGTGGCTACTCCCCTGCCTGGGGGACTGTGAAAGGAGCCTCAGTGGAAAAACAGCTGTTCCTTGACTTTTCACACACCTGGAATTGGACAGCAGACTCAGTGCTGGGGTGCTTGTCTAAGTTTCTCAGCACCTATGTTGATGATTGCATTCCAGCCAATCAAGAGTGAAGTTCAAAGAGATACTTCTGGACTCTCTATTCCAGACTCTCAAGTAAAGTCTAAAAGAGAGGAGGCTCCTGTTCTGACTTGTTGGTCTTCATCCAGGAACTCGACTTGACACTTTCCACCTGACTGATCCTTGGACAGCAGTGGCTATGCGGGCTCTGTTGGGGATGGATGGAGAAGAGCTCTGAACTCCAGACCATAAGAGATTCTCCACAATGGACAGAGTTTATGAAATTCCCGAGGAGCCAAATGTGGTTCCAGTTTCCTCTCTGGGAGAAGATGTCATCCGCGGGCCTAACCCACGCTTTACCTTTCCGTTTAGTATCCTCTTCTCCACCTTTCTGTACTGTGGGGAGGCTGCGTCTGCCTTGTATATGGTTAGGATTTATCGAAAGAATAACGAAACCTTCTGGATGACATACACCTTTTCCTTCTTCATGTTTTCATCCATTATGGTTCAGTTGACCCTCATTTTTGTCCACAGAGACCTGGCCAAAGATAGACCACTGTCATTATTTATGCATCTAATCCTCTTGGGACCTGTTATCAGGTGAGCATTTTTAAATCTCTCCCCAACCAACCCCTTCAAACGTGCACAGAGGAGGATGAAGCTAATATTTATAATCTGATACTGTATTTCTAATCTAATTCTTCCATTCCTTCTCACTCCATTTCCCTGTCTACTATCCCGAAACCTTATCTAAAATCTTGGGTGCCACCATGGTGACCTTGTGGCATGTATATGTGTTTAAAAACGATGAGCAATATCACCAATATGACTTATTAGACAATTTTTTACTGAGTTTGTGTTGTGGAAACCGGTATGGGACCAACAAATGTGCCCACCCTGTGCTCTCGGGCTATAGCTACAGATTTTTCACTTTACTTGCAATGAAACTCAGGGTAGTGGGTATACTAAGTAAGTGGTGTTCCACTGAGCTATAGTTCTAGCCTCCAAGGTCTATAATTTGAATTCTGCCTTTTAGATGCATTATGAATGGATAATCATTCATTCCTACTTCCATTCTCTCCCACATTCAATTTTCACAACTTGAACTTCTTGGGCTGGCTTTTTTTCTGCCATTTTCAAAATTTCTAGAGCTATTTGACATCTGGAAAGTGCTTTATGTACTAGGTGGTAGCAAGCTGGTACTACAACTCAATGAAGTTCAATTTCTTTATTGGTAGAGCAGTCTCTTGCTTATCTCATGTTATGTTGCTGCAATATATGTACACAGATTGGGAGGACCAAGGAAGGTAGTCCACCTCTGTCTGGAATTAGTAGCAAAGAGCAGTAGTATATCAGGTACTCCCATTCAGATTGCTGTGAGCAAGGTGAGAATGTGCTTAATTGTAGGGAGACAGGCATCTGTGTCTGCAGACTCATCTGGATGCTATGAGGTTTCAAGGTAGAGAAACATTGCGTAACTTATGAAGTCAGTAGGGAGGAATGGACCAAGTTTGTCATGACTGTAAGAGAGGCAAACATCTGCAGTCAGCTGAGGAATATGGGTCACAGTGTTGATGTTGGAATCACAATAGGAAGATAGCTCATCATTAAAGATCTCAAAACACTCCGTGAAATTTATTAAGAATGGGACTTCCCTTAATAAAATCTATTACCTATCTATATATCTATATCTATATAATTCTATTTGTCAATTATATTTCCTTAAATCTGGAAAATGTTTATCAGTATTGTTTTAAACAAGAAGGAGCTAGTTAGGTTCCATCACAGAAAATGTGGGATAGCTTCACAAAGCAGGGGCCTGAATTAGGAGCTCAAGAGTCTAGTCCTCTCTTTAGTATTCACTAGTTGAATGGCCTTAGTGGCATCTCTTAAAAATGTCTTGTGCCTCAGTTCCCTCATCTGTAAAGAAATGGGTTGGACTAGACCTTGTGTTCTAAATCCAACTGCTCACAGGGGCTAGGCATGTACTATAAATGAACCAAGTGGGTCAAGAATTAGAAAATAGTCTCACATATGTTGATAAATGGAAATAAAGTCTCAGTGTTAAAGAAATGGAATAGTTGGAATCTATTGGCATGGAATCCATGGCAAGTTGGAGTCTGGGACATGCCTGTCTAGGAGGCAGCCACTTAAAAATTCTAACCCATCGTTTCTGTGTTGGAATTCAGACTCAATATTGCCAGACCTAACTTTTGAGGAGAAGTTAGTTCCCAAGACAGGGTTTAATGTGAAATTTCATGATTTTAAATTTGGCAACCTGCAAAAAATGCAGTATGGGCCATACTAAATACGTACTATCCAGATGTGACTTAGCTGGCTGTATGTAACTTTTGGGTTGGGTGATCTAAAGGTACTTTCCCGTTCTAAGTTTTTCAAGTTGGCTATAAAAGGAAGACTTTATCTTTAACTTGGAACCATGAAATTTCAAGATGTCACTAGAGACTCAAGACAGCCATTTTTTGTTCCTGTTCTAAATGCAATATACTAAATTAGCAGTTGAAGAGGATGCAAATTTTAGCAAGTACCCAGCCCTCAGTTTCTACTTCCTTTTTTTTGTTTGTTTGTGACCTTCTAAGCTGTTTTTGACTTTGCTCTCCATGGAGTGTTGTTCACTATTTTTCAGATTTGTCATTTAACTTGTAGTACATATGGATTGAGACACATTTATAACCTTGGTTACTCTAAGCCTACAGTAGGAAGAGTAATTTTTTTTTAATTTAACATTTGTATATATTTTTGAGAATTTCCTATATACATACTGTATTCATATCATTTGCATCTCTTTCCCTGCCAACTCCTTCTGTGTCCCTCCACCCCTTTCAAATTCATGACACTTCTTTAATTATTATTGATATATAACAATTATATACTTATATTTATATTAAATATAAAATTACATATGCTGTGGGACTTCCAGCTACATATATACATATATATAACTTGTTGAGTCCATTTAGTGGTGTTCATATGTGTATGTGTTTAAGGCTGACCACTTGCGATTGACCACAAAGTAACCTATCATGGGGTCTGTTCCTGTTCAAGACTGGTTCTCCCTCCCTCAGCAGCCATTTGTTGCCTGTACTTCTTCAGAAAAATCATTACAAACCCAGAAATGATACTATGTATATGCTTATTTTCAAGACCCATTCCTTTTCTCATTAGGTAAGAGTTTGATTACTGCTATCAGGCAAATGGAGCTGTTTTCAGGGCACAGCTCCCTTACATGAAATGCAAACATGCTTCTGGAAATGAAGATGTCCTCTGGTTTACTGTAGCTCAGGAGCAGGGCAAGAACTCTTGCTTAAACTAGCAAAATAGCCACAAGAATAGAAGCACACACAGAATACCTCATGCCACTATTCCAATATTTTGTTAAGCAATAGTATGGATGGGCTTGAAAATGTGCTTAGACATTTTTCCCTAAATAGTGAAAGAGTTGCAGTTTCTTCTTTCTTTCCTTCCTTTTCTCACGCCTTACAGTTTGTCTATAGAAAACGGAAGTTTCAGGGCTGGGAAGATGGCTCAGTGGATAAAGCACTTACTGTGGATTTGAGTGTAGGTGCCCAGAACCCATGGACAGCTGGACCTATATCCCCTGTACTCCTACAGTGAGATAGGAGGCAAAGACAAGAAAATCCCCAGCAGCTTGCAGCCAGCAAGCCTGGTTTACACACAGAGAACTACCTCAAACAAGGTGGATGGCAAGGACCAACACCCAAGTTTGTCCTTTGATCTCTACATACACAAACTGTGGCACATGTGTGCCTCTGCACGTGTATGCACGTGTGTGCGCGCGCGCGCGCACACACACACACACACACACACACACACACACACACACACATGCACATGTGCTCAAATGTGGAAATTTCTCCTGTACGTATTGGAGTAATACACATGAAAAAAATTCCAGGGCACTCTGTGGAAAATGGCAACCAGTACTTATAGTCTAAACCTTCCTATTAACAGTCAAAGCCTAGAAAGCCCATCAACCCTGAACTTGTCTTTAATCTGTTTTCCTGTTAAATCACTCTCTGTTACCCTCACCTTCTGCCATTTCTCACCTGCCTTCTCTTTTTTCATTCCCATCCTCTCATTTGCTCAGCAAATGTTTATCAAATTCCCACTATGTGATAAGAGCTGGAAGCCAGATAAATAGAGCCTCTGCCCTCAATCTATTGGAGAAGATGTCTTCATTTCCACTACAAATATTCTTGTCAAAAGTAGGCAAGTTTCCATTCTTTTCGGGGTAAGTGGGGGGAAGCACACTCAGGTGTAACAACACAGCGCGCACCGGTTGCTTTTCTCTTCTGTTTACCAAAGAATCAGAGCTGCCAGAGCTTTTGATTTTGATGGGGGAGGAGTGGGAGGGTCACAACAGGAAATAGACTATCATCAAGACTTCACGGGTAATATGCTCTGGTAAGGTTATTTTCTTCATAAAGAAAGAATCAGGTTTAAAAAGGATCTGTCCCCAGAAAGAGGCACTCAAAAAGAGATGTTTTCTTGTAAAAGCAGAACTTAAGAATCTCATTTATGAAGCTGAATGCATTTATTAAAGAATGTTTGAATTTCGGAATTTAAGGTCTTGTGAAAACCAGGGCATTTGGGAGCCTTCATGTTTATCTCAGAACAGAGTATTTCTTAACACTTTTGTATGTGAGACATTTTTTAAAAAACTACAGGCACATTTTTGAGGAGATAAAAACAATTCCTTGACTAGAAGGAAGTATTCCTGAAATGGTGTTCGTAGGCCAGTAGGTGACCAAACAGAAGAAAAAACTTAGACCAAGTGACTTGCACAAGGTGTGGCCAACCCTTGACTCATGAGCAATTGACAGAAGAAAGGAAATGGCAAAAAAGTAATACAACCTCCCCCAGATTTTTCCCTTTATGATACCTTCCTTTCTTGGGACAATTTTAGCTAAGTTCCCGTGATGCTTTACTCCCGCAGATGTTTGGAGGCCATGATTAAGTATCTCACACTGTGGAAGAAAGAGGGGCAAGAGGAGCCCTATGTCAGCCTCACCAGAAAGAAGATGCTAATAGATGGCCAGGAGGTGCTGATAGAGTGGGAGGTGGGCCACTCCATCCGGACCCTGGCTATGCACCGTAATGCCTACAAACGTATGTCACAGATTCAAGCCTTCTTGGGCTCCGTGCCCCAGCTAACCTATCAACTTTATGTGACTCTGATCTCTGCAGAGGTCCCCCTGGGTAGAGGTGAGTGGGGTCAAGAGAAGGGCGGGCTCTGTTTAAGCCAAGAATCTTTGAAGTTTAGGCCTGAACTATCCAATATACTGGATACTAGCCTTGTGTGCAATTTAAAGAAAAATAAATAAATAAATAAATAAATAAATAAATAAACAAATAAATAAATAAAAACCACTAAAAGTGCACTTCCTCAATAGTGATGGCCACAGTGCAAATGCCCAGTAGCTGCGTCTGATTAATAACAGTGTTCTGGGATGGCACAAGTTTGGAATGCTTTCAGTATCACAATAAGCTCTATTGGACAGCACTAGAACTTAGGGAGTTTTATACATCACAATCATGTGGGGAAGTTCTTTTCCTTTCTTTTTTGTTTTTGGTGATGGGTCTCACCTTATATTCCAGGCTGGCCTGGAACTAACTATATAGGCCAGGTTGATCTCTAACTCATGGCAGTTCTCCTGCTCACTTCACAAGTGCTAGAACTATTGTATAGCCAAGAGCTAGCATACCTGGCTTGGAAGGGTCTTTTTAAAATTACCTTCCTTCCTCAGACCTGAGTCAATCACAGAGTGTGGGAAGGCCAAGAGTCTGCATTTGTAAAAAGCACTCTAGTTGATCCCAGCTAGTTTCACTAAAGAACCACAGATTAATCATTTTCTCCCATGGTAGTGGAGAGACAGAAAAGTGGTGTGGGATGGATCCAGGTCGGTCAGGTCTGGTCCAAGATCTGACCTTCTTTCTCTGTGATCTCTGAAGGAAGTTACTAGGCAGTCACTGACATAAGTTCCTACTTGTAAAAGGAGAGGTCCCTAGATGAGTAAATAATCTGGCAGAGGGTGAAATATGAGTCAGTATTGTCGATGTCGAGATCAAATGCTGTTAATGAATTTTACCAGCCCCAGTTTGCTTCATCTGGTTGGGCAGATGCTGTTTCAGATGTGGGTACAGTTTGGGCCATTTCTTTATTAGTAAGTACTGACCCTGTTTGACAAAGTCCTCTGTCTCAGGTAATTGCAAGGGTATGGGGGACCTGCCCCCACTTTTTCCCCCAGGGTACTCTTGAGCAGGGAGAAGGAATATGTAAATAGAAATATAGAAGAGAGAGAGAGAGAATTAGAAACATAGGATAGCCTCGGGAGGGCCTGGGTCAAAACTCACCTGCCCCTTCTGTCTCTACTAAAGGATTTTTAAAGGAATTCCAAGGGGTGGAGCAAAAGACCTCCCCCCAGTACAGCCAAGTGCAGACCATCCCAGACACCTGGTGATCATGCACATGGTCCAACCATCCCCTAATGCAGCCCTGTTGTGTAAAGCAAGCTCAGATCTCACTAGGAAACCTTTGTGAGCTCCCACACAAGGGGACAGATCTATCTCCTTTTCTCCATTAACAATTGTTTATGAAGTTCTGTTGGTTTGAAAGCTTTATAAGTGTACACGTGACAGTAGTGAGGGGGAACATTGTCTGGAATCAGTGCTCCTTTTCTTCCTGAGAATTTTGGGAGTTGGGCAATCATCTAATTAAAATATGTTTGCATTCTGAAAGTGTCAAATGTGCAAACTGATTGAGCTACAGGTAACTGTATCCACATAGAAAATTTCTGGGAAGCTATGAAAAAAAAAACTACCCCAAGAGGGAGTGAGAAATCAGCAGAGTGTGAGTTTTTAAATTTTTTATAAGAAAGTTTACCATCTTAATATACTACTTTTTTGGTTTTTTATCATTTATTTATTTATTTATTTATTTAGAGACAGGGTTTCCCTGTGTAGTCCTAGCTATCCTGGAACTCCCTCTCTAGACCAGGCTGGCCTCGAACTCACAGAGATCCACTGCCTTGGAGTGCTGGGATTAAAGGTGTGCGCCACCACTGCCTGGCTAAAGCCTAAGGACTGTCAGATGTTTGGTAACATTTCAGACCATATAGAATAGATATAAACTAGAAACTAGAACATCACTCACCCAAAGTGATCTCTGTTAACCATTCAGTATATGCGCTTCTAGACTCTTCTTTACTATGTATACATACTGGGCTGTGGCTGTAGCTCAATGGAAGAGTGCATGCCCAGCATGTTGAAGGCCTTGCATTAATCTCCAGCACTGCAGGGAGCAAAAATGTAACATATAACATATAGTTCATATGTGAAATACTCAATTTTTATATAGTAAAATATTCACTGCTTACATTTTCGCCTTTCTTGCAGGATTTTTATACCAATCTTCTAAATAGATTCATTTCCGAGATCAATTTGTCAATTACCACATCTTTTAAAAACTTTTCTATGTATGAGTTTGTCTGCACATCTGTATGTGTGTCATTTGTGTGCCTGATGCCTGTGGAGACTAGAAAAGGGCATCAGATTCCCTGGCACTGTAGTTCTGAGCCACCATATGGGGTGCTAGGAACTGAGCCTGGGTCCTCTATAAGAGCAAGCAGCAAGTGCACTTGACCATTGAGCCACCTAGTTAGCCGTTAAGATATATTTCTATTGCTTTTTAAATTAGGAGCATGTGTATCTGTATGTGTCTGTGTGGGGGTATGTGCACATGAGTTCAGATACCTTTGGAGGGCGGAGCTAGAGGCGTCAGATACTCCTGGAGTGAGTTACAGGGAGTTGTGAGCTGCCCAGTAAGGATGTTAGGAAGAGAACTCAGGCCCTCTTCAAGGCAGTAAGTGCTCTTAACTGCCGAGCCATCTCTCCAGCCTCCATTTCCTCAATCTTAATAAGCAATACCCACAAAAGGAAAAAAATTCACTGATTTTGGATTGAGTTAAATTACTTAGGTATGGGGGTTTTATATGAATAATCAATTCTATGTTGAGCGGTGGGAAGAGGAACAAGAGTAGTTTAGAAAGCTAAGAGCAACCACTTTGCAATTCTCCATTCAGGTCTTCGGAAAGAGGGAGGAGGAGGGGGAGTGGAGGAGGAGGAGGAGGTAGAAGACAGAGGCTAGCTAAATAGAATTTACTAGCTTCTAGACATTTCTCTAGACCTTTTGCATATAATTATTTCATTTAATCTTCACAACAACTTTATCTATGAGGTTATTACTATCCTCACTTTACAAAAGATAAAGTGGTAGACACAGAAGTTAAGTAAATCCTCCCAAAGTTCTGTGAGTAGTATATGGGAATGACTAGATTCAGTGTCTGGTTCTGGAGCCCATGTTTCTGACTATAGCAACATTTAATCTCATATGATTAGTCTATTTGTAGAGAGACTTATGGAAATGGTTTGGCACTTATTGGAAGCATCAGGTTTTCTTCCTTTGATAGCACAACTATCAATCATTGAGTTCCAATTGCAGGGAAAGCATTGCCCACTTGGCTAGATGTCCACTATGATCACACCAGCTTATCAAAGAGCATCATATCGCCGGGTGGTGGTGGCACACGCCTTTAATCCCAGCACTTGGGAGGCAGAGGCAGGCGGATCTCTGTGAGTTCAAGGCCAGCCTGGGCTACAGAGTGAGTTCCAGGAAAAGCCCCAAAACTAAAACTATCTCCAAAACAGAGAAACCTTGTCTCAAAAAAAAAGAGCATCATATCTTTTGAATAGGAACAAGAGTGGTTTAGAAAGCCAAGAGCAACCACTTCAATTCTCCATTTGGGGTCTTTGGGATTCTGACATTCTACTCAAGGCTCAAGAAGATTTTAGAAATAGAGCTGTGCTTCCTTTTGGATTTTCATGGGGGAAGGTTTCAGTTTTCTCACAACTGGACATGTATCTTCACGGTTCTAGCTTCCCCGGATCTCCTGTTTTGTTGTATTAGAGAGGTATAGGGTAGACCTACCTGATGCAACAGGCTTCTGACTGAACAATAAATGAAGAAGAACCTTTCCTTTGCATAAGCATTCCCCAGGACTCTCACTTTCCTTGAGAGCTCCCAATTATTAACATTATTATTATTATTAGTATTAATTTAGTAATCAGTATTAACATAAAGGAGGAAAAGGGAAGGATCACCAATATCATCTACAATTGAGGCTTAGTTAGACTAGATAAGGAAGATGTCTGGTTCTCCTCTAACATACAGTAATATGGATGTTATGGGTCAAAAAATAGGATTTAAAATTTTTTTAACCACTCTGCTGCAATTGCTTAAGTATATACCAAACTGTGAGGGTGAAGCATTGTCATTACTAATGACAAAATCAAGTAACCTTATAATAGCTCAGAGAATTGGGAAACTGAGGCCTATAGATATCCAGTGACTTCCACAAGCCCCCCCCCCCCCCCCCGCAAAAGCTGTAGGAAGGCTTTCTAATCCTAAGTATCTATTTTGTCGCTGTAAACTCATAAGTCTTTATTATTCCACAAACCTTTATCAAGAACGTACTATATTTCAGAAAGTGTGTTTAGCTTGTAAGGATACAGCAAAATAGATATGGTCCCTTCTGCCTTCATGGATTCTACTACAGTTTTTGGCACATGCAACTAGAGCGAATCATTGGGGAAGACAAATTTCTTGAAGAAGATACACATCAAAGATTAGACTTCAGCTAGAAAGGGCAGTCTTTAGGTATCACTATAGCACTTGGGAAGCAGAGGCAGGATTTCTGTGAGTTCGAGTACAGCTTGGTCTACATTGCAAGTTCCAGGCCAGCTGGGGCTAAAACACAATGAGACCCTGTTTCAAAAAGAAGCAGAGGAGGAGGAAGAGGGTGGGAGGGTGAGGAAGGGAAAGGGAGAGGAAGAGGAGGAAAGGACTTTAATATGTCTCCTAAGATTATATTTTTCCCAATAATTTCTTTTTCCTTTTTCCTTTACTATTCTCTCAGAATGCCATTCCATGAGTTAGGTCTGCCACACCTTTACATGTGTCCTTCCTATGTCAGTGAGTTCTCAGTTTTAGTCATAAGACTTATTCATTTTGGAAAGTTTATTGTGTGTGTTTCTATGATTAAACTTTTGCATTGTACATTCATCCAAAGCATATATGTTTTTGATCTACAATGTGAAGTTTTGACATATGTATATCACTTCATGTAATTACTGTGTGTGTGTGTGTGTGTGTGTGTGTGAACTCTTTCAGAAAAATCACAGTGTGAAATAGAATGCCCAGCTGTACATGAGAGCTCCCAATCTTAATCATTTTGTGACAAAAGTTTTGTTCCCTTTGGCAAAAATCCTTCTGTTTCCCTCAACACCTAACCCCTGGAAACCATTGCCCTAGTCTGGTTCTTTGAATCTAATTTATTTATGAGATTCCACTTATAAATGGGGTAATACATTATTTTTATTTCTGAGTCTGGCTCATTTCACTTAGCATAATGTCCTCGATATTCATCCATTTTATTGTAGTGATACAATTTCCTTCATAGAATTGTTGAGTAATACCCCACAGCATATGTATACCATTTTCTTTACCTGTGCATTTATCAATAGACATTGAGATTGTTTCCATATATTAGCTGCTCTGTATCTTGCTGCACTGAATGTGGGGGACCTACCCCTACCTTTCCCTGGGTACTCTTGAGGAGAGAGGGATAAGAAAATATTAGGTAGAAAGAGAGAACTAGTTGATGAGAGGAAAGACAGAAACATAGGATAACTTTGGGAGGATCTGGTTCAATACCCAATGGCCCAGAACTTTATTCAAAAGGGCTTTTTATAGCAATGCCAAGGGGTGAGGCAAAAGACCTCCTCCTTCCTAGATACAGCCAAGTGTAGACCCTTCCAAATACCTGGTAACCACACCCATGGTCAAATCATCCCCTTATGCAAACCCGCTGGGTAAAGCAAGATCTGATTCTTTAACCTTGAGTATTTTGGGCCTACACAATTGAACAACACAGCTGGGCAAATATTTCTTTGAGATATCAATTTCCTTTCCTTTGTATATGCACCCAGTAGTGGAATTGATGGATCATATGGTAGTTCTGTTTTTAATTTTTTTAGTTACTTTCGTACTGTTTTCTACAATGGCAATATCAATTTATATTCCAATTATGTATAAAAGTTCCACTTTCTCTATATCTTTGTTAGACTTTTTTTAAAAAATAAATGGCCACCCTAACAGGTATTAAGCAATATCTTATTGTGGTCATTCTTTGCATGCTAGGCACGGGTGCTACCACTGGGCTGTACTACCAGCCCTCACTGTGAATTTCATTTTCATTTCTCTAATGATCTGTGATGTTGAACATATTCTCCTATATCTGTCTTTGTAAAATATGTTTATCTAGGTGCATGCTGTTTGTGTACATAGCTGTGATCATATATAAGTCTACTCTTAATTGATGCGTTCAAGCCCTGATCATCGTCTCTGGACCTCTGGTTCTGAATACAGGCTTCTCCACAAACATCAACTAATTGCATTTTTGTCTCATTCCTTATTTTACAGCTGTGCTAATAGTTTTTTCCCTGATATCTGTCACCTATGGAGCTACTCTCTGCAATATGTTGGCTATCCAGATCAAGTATGATGACTACAAGATTCGGCTTGGGCCACTGGAAGTACTTTGTATCACCATCTGGAGGACATTGGAGATCACTTCCCGTCTTGTGATTCTGGTGCTCTTCTCAGCCACCTTGAAGTTGAAGGCCGTGCCCTTCTTAGTGCTCAACTTCTTGATCATCCTCTTTGAGCCCTGGGTTAAGTTCTGGAGGAGTGGTGCCCAAATGCCAAACAATATTGAGAAGAATTTCAGCCGGGTTGGCACTCTGGTGGTACTGATTTCTGTCACCATCCTCTACGCTGGTATCAACTTCTCTTGCTGGTCAGCCATGCAGTTGAAATTGGCAGACAGAGACCTTGTTGACAAAGGTCAGAACTGGGGACATATGGGACTGCACTATAGTGTGAGATTGGTAGAAAATGTGATCATGGTCTTGGTTTTTAAGTTCCTTGGAGTCAAAGTGTTACTGAACTACTGCCATTCCTTGATTGCTGTGCAGCTTATCATTGCTTATCTGATTTCCATTGGGTTCATGCTCCTTTTCTTCCAGTACTTGCACCCATTACGCTCACTCTTCACTCATAATGTGATAGACTACCTCCATTGTATTTGCTGCCGCAGACACCATCAGGAAAGGGCTGAGACCTCAGAGCCATCATGTGAGGCTGAAACAAGACAAAGTATTGTCTGATTTTTTTCTTCTGAACATTATAGGGTGGGCTTGGGGTTGACAAGAGCAACTGTGAAGTTGAAGGAGAGGGTGTACTCCCAGGATCATTTTCTCGACTCTTCTAGTAAGCCAATCAAAAGAAAGACTGACCTCCGAATAGGTTTTACTTCTTTATGATTGACTGCTATGTTTGGGTACCAGCACTAGACTCTGTTTATTGAGTTCATCATCCTCCTACCCAAGGCAGTTGGAATAACTTCCGGGTGCCTCACTGAGGCTCTGAATTTCCAGCTTTGCTCAATTGTTTGAGTTATTGTTGAGTTTCCCTGGGCTGATTGAACTCTACCATGGCATATCTGGACTGATCAGAGGATGTGACAGCTGACTAGCAATGAGAACCTCCCAGAAAACAGTCTGACTCTTGTGGTACCTTTACCTGAGAGAGTAGATGGGATATTTTCTCTAATGAGAAACTGTGGCTAAGAAGGCCCCATTATTAAAGAAAGCTACTCCCCAGATGGGTTAATACTCCATTAGGATTTTACTAGTGCTCATTCAGCAAAGAATTCTCTTTTTAGAAGCCTTCATAGGCACCCCTTTGTAGAAGGGTATGCAGAATAGGATTCCTTCAGGGAATATTCAGAATGGCATATTTTTCAAGGCAGGATCTCATGTATCTCTGGCTGGGCTCAAAGTCACTATGTAGCTAAGAACTATGTAGCTTGAACTACATATTGATCTTTATTCTTTTATCTTCTGAGTGCTGGGACTGCAGATTTGTGCCACTGCATCTGGTTTCTATGGTGCTGAGGACTGAACCCAGGGCTAGGCAAGCACCATTTATGTGGTGCTGAGCATTGGACCCAGGGGCAGATAAGCACTCTACCAACTGAGACATTCCCAGGCCCCAGAATGACTCTTAAGGAACTATGTAAGCCTCCAGCTCCATTGAGGGAAATGTTTAAATGAAATTTCTCACCTGGTATCCCGTTATTAGGAATTCCCTCTGATCCAGCTTTTCTGTCTCTTTACATTTTATTACTTAATGTAAACACCAGAGAAACTAAACTGTTACTGGAAGTGTTTATGATATGTGAAAGAAATGAAGATTTCTTTATGTCTGCTACTTTTATTGATTTTCATTTCAGGGGATAAAGTAATAATGGCTAAGACAGCACCTTCAGGTTGCTTTGTATTGGGCTGGGTGACTCCTCAGCAAAGGAAAGGTGGAAGAGAGAAACTGACCACATGAGATTATCAACACTGCTTTCTCCCTGCAGGATTTTACTTGCGAATGAGGAATGTAGAATTCTTTCAATCTTTTTGTCATTAACAAACCCCAATGGCCAAATAAATATACATGTATTCTCATGTATCATCATGCTCATGTCTCATACCAGTTGGATACTTTGGTGGGCTTGTCAGATGGATGCATAGAAGGTTACCAAACAATTGATGTTCTGGCCACTGCCTACTAGAAAACCAGTTATCCCAGCATTATCTAACAAATTATTGTCCCTCACAGACCAAGAAAGTGAGATGAATTCTTAAAAGTACATCCTAGCTGAGGAGCTATTGGCAATTGGTGGCTGCTTGGAGAGGGAGAGTCAGTTTTCTTTTGGATGCAGCTGTGAGAGGCTTCTAATACTCCAGGAGATGTTCCTCCACCCATTCACAGATTGGACTGAGTACATAAGTGGACTCTGTGGGTTCTAAGGAAAAAAGAGAATGTACATGGATTTGGAAGGGAATAGTGGTGAGGGGGTGTAGGGGAAAAATTGGAATGGAGGAGATGACAGATGGCTTAGATTGATAATTTACTTCTAAAAGCATTAAAGATGAATAAAAAAAATGTAAAACCAGACTAGTTGTGGTTGTCATGTTTCAAGAACTTATAAAGATTCTGATGTGAGGTCTTCTACCACCATCCAGTTTTACTCTTATGTTGGGGGAGCTCCCTCTTCTAAGTAGTGAGCTGTTAACCAGTTATCCTATTTCCTCACATGTCTAGTGTGGTTTTACCAACTTCAACAGCCTTGGGGAACTAAAAAGATTGGCAATTTAGTTTAAGAATGTAATAATTCAGAGACAGCATATTTCTTTATACAGCCTCAACTCCTTCATGTTTTATCATGACAGAGTCTCTGGTTGTCATATGAGACTGACATGGACTTCTGACAGCTATTTATGGAGAATGTGAAGGATATTATCAAATTCCAAAGGCGCACTGCCTCTTCAGATCCCAAGCAAGAATTTCTGCCTAGTGATTACTGTGCCCTCGGTTAAAAGCAGGAACGGTATTTGGAATAATAATTTGGTACATAAGAGCATGTGAGCCAGCTACTTAAGGGGAGAAGCTATGGGAACAGAGAGACACAGGGTAGAAAAGAGTGCCTCAGTGTCAAATCAGGCAAACATTTCCCCCATGTGTCCTTCCAGCTATAGTGACTTAATGTCCTAGGAATGAAGAGAGTTTAGGGACAGGGGTGTGGAGTAACTTCTAACCTGAAAAACCTGCTGCCCTCACTCAGAGAAGGGAGAGGAGTCGCAATTGATGCATTATGCAAATGAACCCTTAGATACTCCTCTCTGGTAGTCCTTCTGTTACATAGCTATCTTCCAGACACACAGAGACAAAGTATGACATATGAGAGGGTGGGCAGGGGAAATACCCACTTCTGTTTGCAAACACATCTGTAAGTATTCTCTTCACCACATAAAGTTCTTGTTTCAGTACTGAAGCTTGCACTCAATACTTGCACCTGCTAGGCATGTGCCACACCACTAAGCTATATACCAATTCCTTTTTTTTTTTCCTGAAATAGGGTCTTGGTAAGTTGCCCAGGCTGGTCTTGAACTCACTGTGTAGCCTAGGTAGACCTTGAATGTGCATTTCTCCTGTCTCAGGTGCCCTAGTAGCTTGAGTTAACAGACCTGCACTACCAGGCCCAAATATATCCTCTGAAATCTTAAAGTGACACAGGGTATATAGTATATGGACAAACCTTGCTGAGTGAAAGGGAAGACACAGATTAGGCTAGTAAAGGGTTTCTTGGAAAGGAAAACTGAACAATGAGGTTTGGATAAAAGAACTACTAAAGCAAGAGTTTCTTCCTAGTAGTCAACATGGTCTCAACAACTATTCTCATACTACTGGTAATTTTGATGGCTAAGTACAGGCAAGTCAGCATAAAGGAAGGTGTAGTAAATAAATGGTAGTTGTTATTTTCACTTGTTCCACAAGTATTTTAAAGACTATGGACACAGAACTGCGAGGTACTGTGAAAAAATTGAAATAATGTCTTATATTTATGAACACAGTATGTATACTATAGTACCGAGTACTTTAGTTAGAGGTAGGGTCTCACTTTGTATCCCTGGATGGTCTGGAATTCACTATGTAGACCAATCTGTCCTTGAACTTAGAGATTCAATTGCCTCTGCCTCCCTACTTGAGATAAAGGTATGTACCTATGAGATTTATATATATTCTACTTATATTTATATGTTCAGTCCTCAATATGGTAAAGTATTTGCTATTATACCAAGCCTACTTTACAAGTAGAGTTTAAGGCCTGGCAAGGTTAAATGATACACTCAAGGTTGAAGCCAGTATCAAAGCCAGGGTTCAATCAAGACTTAAGCATCTATGTCCTAAGTGTTTGTGAAATTCTCTTAGTAGTTTCAGGATTCCTTTCTAAGATACAGCTAGGTTCATGGCAAACATTCTTTTTCACATACATGTCTTATCAGAAGACAGCACCCAATTCCGTCTACAAAGAGAAGTCCTAGAGAACCTTTGATGAAAACTGAGTGTGTGTTCACAGGCACCCAGAGTTTGGTTCAAAGGTGTGGGAGGCTGGCTGGGAAGTCCCTTCCTAGTTTCTAATCTTTGTCTCACTTAAGGGGTTTCTTTGTTTGTTTTGATTTTTTTATATGGGTTCTTGCTCTGTATCCCAAGTTGGCCTCCACCTCACTATGTAGCCCAGGCTAATCTGAAACTCCCAATCAGCCTGCCACTCTCTCACAAGCACTGAGATTATAGGCATCATGATAATCGGGGAGGCTATGAAGGTGTAGGAGCAAGGAGTGTGCTGAGAATCTCTTTATTTATGTATTAGGTATGAGTATGCACATGTGCCACAGTGCATCTATGGAGGTCAGGGGATAAATTTGGGGACTCAGTTCTTTCCTTTCACCATGGCACCATGGGTTACAGAAATAAAACTTGGCTCCTCAGGATTGTACAACAAAGGCTTTTATCTGTTGAGCCATTTCCCTGGCCCAATGCTATAACTCCTTATACTGTTGTCTTAAAAAAAAAATCTCAACAAATAAAGTCCTTTAAAAATCCTGGATCACAATATTGAGAGCAACAGTTAGCTGTGATAATATGACAATTGAATTAACACATCAGCCTTGGCTCTAAAATGATCGCTTTAAATGTGTCTTTAGAAAACTAATTCTATTTATTGAACTATATACTAAATAATCCTAAAAGGTGCCATGCTTTGGTTCTTAGCACGTAAAGATTGGAGTCTAACTTAGCACCATTATTTGAGTTGGCTTTGCCATCCTGCTGGGTTTTTTTTTCAAGTAAGTTAAAGAAAACTTTGCACATATTATTCTTACGAAACTTTTCCTTCTTTCTCACACTCCTTTGTTCCTCTTTCCTCACTCTCTTGTTCTGCATTCTGAGAATCACACTTGCACAATGGTTTCATTTTGTAAACAACGACAAAATGTGGGTGGAACGAGTTGTCACAAACTCTTTTCATCAATTCTATTTTGGAGAAAGAGGAGATTATTGGAGATTTCCCCTTTTATTAACTAGTTTGGAATACTTGTATTTTATAATACCTCCCATGATATTTATAACCAGAAGAGCATAGTACTTAAAAAGTAAAAATATATGAAACTTGATCCATACACAGCCTGCTTTCACAATAGCTTTAAGGTTCGGATGAAGAGAGGCATATGCTTCATAGAATGAACTAGAAATATAAGGCAAATTATGATAGGCACCTTTGGAGGAAAAGGGCTGTCATCTGTTGATTCTTTACTAGATACCAATGTCCATGTTGGATCATTATTATAGACGTCCATTTTATTATCGCAGTGGTCTTAGGAGGTAGATGTTCTCTATCACTGTTTTTAGATAAAGACACTGAAGCCAAGAATAACTTCTCAGCCGGGCGGTGGTGGCGCACACCTTTAATCCCAGCACTCGGGAGGCAGAGCCAGGCAGATCTCTGTGAGTTTGAGGCTAGCCTGGTCTACAAAGTGAGTTCTAGGAAAGGCACAAAACTACACAGAGAAACCCTGTCTCGAAAAACAAAAAAACAAAAAAACAAAAACAAAACAAAACAAAAAGAATGACTTCTCCAAGGGTACATAGTTTCCACTTCAATCTTTTTGACCCCAAGATGCAAGTTCTTCCTGTTCTACCACACTGCCTCTCATAGATGTCAATTGTCATGATCTGGACTTCGTAGCACTGAAGGCAGTGAGCATTTTATACTCATCTTTGGTCTTTAAATGGGGCGAGCCCATTCTACCACATAGAAAAGGACAAAGGATCTCTTTAATAATTACATGTAGGGGCCCTAATCTGGATTGAATTTACTCCGGCCATCTTGGTTGTAGTTGCCATCTTACTCAGAAGATGACCCTGGTATGAAATGAAATCCCTATACAATGAAAAAAAAATCAATTAAAATAGAGTATGTCTTGCCCTCCAATGAACTGTTCCTTAATGGGTGCTTGGCATGCTTACAGTTTCTGAGAAAGCTCAGCATACTTGTCAGTTGCCTATGGTCCACTGTAGGGATCAAGTGAAGTCCTTTGTGTATGTGCTATTGACATGGACACGGTCATGTCAAGACCCCCAAAGCCTCAGCCCCATGGAAATGGCAAATCTTTCCCTGGGTGAGGCTCAGAAGAATGGCAAAGCCTTCCTCTGCTCTGTGTGCAGATGTTGATACCATGTGCAGAAAATGTTCACCATAGCTTCCTCCCTCCAGATGTTTATGGTCCAAAGACAGCTCCCCAACAGGGACTGCTCCCCTACTGAAATTAGCTAATGTTGCTCCCTTTGCCTCATCTGTATACCATACGCCCTGCCTTCTTGATTCAGCTGTATGCATAACCCTGCTTTTCTGTTCAACTGTATATAACAAATATGCTGAGCTTCTGGGTGAGAGGGATTGTGGCTTCTCCCTCAGAAATCCCAGTCCACCCTATCCCATCCTTTCTTTGTCCGTGTGTCTGTCTTTTATCCATTATCTTGCCATCCCAGTCAGGTCAACCCCCAGAGCCAGGCTGGACACAGCCGTCCTCCTTTGTTTAACTTAGCGTACAAACTGTCTTCCTCCTGTCTCAAGTTGCAGGGGTTGCCCATCTTGCCCAAGATACTCTTCTGTCTCTAAGTCCCTAATACATCACATTTTGTGTAACCTGGATTTTCCTTTGCTTTGGTCTCTTGGTGTTTTCTACTTTGGACAGTTGGTTTTTGCGCGTGAAGCTTCCCTGAAATCTTAACCAAAGCAGCTTGTGGCTTAGCCTGCTCTAGAGGTCTCCTCCCTCTACATCCTCCCTTACTTTCCTGACCCAGTTGGCTCTACATCTCTGGTTTAACCAACTTCTCTCTGCCTGACTCACTTGTTTCCTCAACTCACTCTTTCTCATTGGATTAACCCACTTTCAAATGAGACATTCCTCCCACTAGCCTCAACCCCAAAGTATTCACACTGGCTAGACAAGCTTTTCTGTTGCCCAGATAGGAGAGGGAGATTGAATAGGGAGAATCAGAAAACTATACTTTTCTTGGTGTGATATGCAAGAACCATGTGCTCGTGGGGCAAGACCAGAATTCCACACTGGAGCAGAAATGCAGTAATTTATTTAACTAACAATGAAATTGAAAGTGGAATTTGTAAGAAGGGACAGTAAGTAATAGGGTAAATTTAAGTTCTATGGGCATAGCCTGGCCTAGAAACCAGTGAGGCTGCAGCAGAAAGAATGTACATACTTGCCTGTAGTGGATATGTCTGAATGAGGTGTGGGAATGAGTGCTATCTATGAGATAGATAGAAGCAAAATGCTAAGGGAGCACCATGGAAAGAGTGATTCAGGTTTTACTGAGAAGATGAGGAGGGGTTCCTGGAGGATGTGAAATTTTAACTATGCCTTGAAAGGTAAGTAGGATTTTCATTGGTGATGCTGGGTGGGGTTGTATTTTTAGCAGAGAGAACATTCCAAGTGATGCCACTGTGGTGTCATGGTTCATCACAGATGTATTCACTGAACATCAAGTGCTTTCCAGATGTACTATTCTAGGGATGAGGTATAGAGGTTAGGTTGAAAGGCAGACTTGGAGATAGGAGAAATGCAGAGGGCCCTAAGATACTGCCTGGAAAGACTTAATCTGAGCCAGGCGTGATGGCACATGCCTTAAATCCCAGCACTCAACAGGCAGAGGCAGCCAGACCTCTGTGAGTTCAAGGCCAGCTTGTTCTACATACTAAATTCTAGGACAGCCAGGGCTACATAGAGAGACCCTATCTCAAATTCCAAACAAAACTAAAAACCCTGAATCTGTAAGTGAGTTAAAGAATAACTGAAAGCTTTAAAATTCACATTTCAGAACAATGTACAGTTCTGTGAATTTTATCACAGTGTAGATGTCCCGATCACTCCCATCAAACTACAGAACAACTCCAACACCCCACAGTATTCCTTTTTGCTCCCCACTCCTCTTCATATTCTCCCTAACACCCAACAGATCTGTTCTCCGTTCCCACAGTTTGTCGTTTTGAAAATGACGACAAAACACATCCGCTCTCAAATTGAAGGCCTTTGAGGAAAGAAAGGGATGACTTGGTGAGGGCCCTTTCAGAAAGATCGCTTTGGTTTTTGTGCAAAGGATGCTTAGGGGAGGGTAAAAGGAGAAGCTGGAAGGCCAGCTGCAAGAGTTCAAACGGGAGATGATTGTTTGGTGCCTGTGGTACATAGTCATTAAAGGGAGGGTTGTAGTTAGTGCAACAGCTGTGGGAAGAAAATGACATGGAACCAGGTCATGTTGACATCTCTATATTGCTTTCATATATTTTAGTATGATTACCACGGGAGATATAATAGTACACACACAACACACTGGGCTGCAAAACAACACACAAATTACACTCCATCTATTTTCTAAAAAAGATGTACATTTCGTTTTCACAGAAAAAATGCCTACAAGGTGTAGAAATGTACATCGACATCTTAAACTGTTGTTGTGGCGCAGTGGAATTAAAGGCAATGATTTTTTTCTTCTACCAGTCCTACACTTTGAAAAAGCTCGGTTTGCTCTCCTGCAGCTCTTTCCCAAGCCCGAGGCATCAAGAGTAAGCAGCAGAACAGGTGAAATGGGTGCACTTCTTTCATTCCTGTAATCCTGGACATATGGTTACCACAGCACATTTTAACCAGCTGTTACTGCTTTTTTACTGAGGAGAGAGCTGAGGTATTGTGACTTGAGCAAGATTATACAGCTATTTAAGGGTAATTCAAATAGTAGAATCCAGGGATTATAGCCCTAGCTTATATTTCTTTTTGTCAACTTTTTAATCATAAAAAATGTTCAAACATCCATGAAAGAATAATATAGTAGACCCCCATGTACCATCCCTTGGCTTCAACAATGATCATTTTCCCATTTTTTTTTCTGGTACTGGGGATTGAACCCAGGGCCTTGTGCATGCTAGGCAAGCACTCTACCCATGAGCTACACTCCAACTCCATTTTGTCAATCTTATTTCACTTAGACAGCAATCACCTTTTTGTTTCCACCTAACTAGAAGATTCAAATAAAAGTTCAAAAAATGACTTTGGCATACATCTGTAAGTAAGGATTTTGTTGTTACTGAAAAAACCCAACTACTATGCCATACACAGATCAATGGGAATTAATAATAATTCTTTAATTCTCTGTCAATAACCCAGTTTTCATAGTTGCTTTCAAGCTGCCTTTTCAAAGTGACCTAATTTAGATCAGGATCCAAACAAGGTCTACCAACTGAACTTAGTTGACGAAGTCTCAATTCAATTTTATTTTATAAAACTCTCTCTTACTTTTGCTTTTCATTTCCTTTGGTTTTTTTGAGACAGAGTCACATGGTGTATCCCTGACTGTTTGGGACCTTACTGTGTTGACCAGGCTGACCTCGAACTCACAGAGGTCTGGCTGCCCCTGCATCCTGAGTTCTGGGATAAAGACATGTGCAACCACATCCAGCTTCTCTTCTCTTTTTGATATCACTGATGTATTTTTTAAAAATCTGGGTCCTCTATTTTTTGAAGAAGATTTGGGGTTCATGGAAAGACATTTTAAATACAGATTTTAAGCACAGGGATAATTAAGAAGTGCTTGGGAAGAAATTAAAGGGTTAGGTTAATCGTGAATAGATTAGGTTGATTGATGTGTGAAGATCCCATCTAAATGTGGGCTGGGCCATTCCATGGGTTGGAGTTCTGTATAGAATTAAAAGGAGGAAGCAAGCTGAGTGCCAACATTCATCTCTCCCTGTTTCCTGGCTCTGTACACAGCGTTACAATCTCTCTCCCATTCCTGCCACCACGTCTGTCCTGCTTGAATGGACTATACCCTCACATCGTGAGCCAAACTAAACCCTTCCTCCCGAAGTTAATTGATTACTTACAGGTATTTGATTACAGCAAGAAGAGTCACTAACACGGATCCCTAAAAGATGGTGCTGTGGCTTCCTCCTGCAGTGCACGGTAGCACATTATGTCTACATCCTTGATTTTGATTGATAGTACCGTTCATCAGTGGGATCAGGGGATACTTGCCCATCTCCCCATTGTAAAGATCATCTACAGATATGGGGGTGTAACTCAGTTGGTAGAGTGTCTGCTTAGCATTCATGAAGCCCTAGGTTGGATCCCAGCACTGCATAAACTGAGGGGTTGAGAGTGTAAGCCTGCACTTGAGAGGTAGAAACAGGAGGATTAGAAGTCCATGCCTGGCTGAGCCAAGCCTGGGATGCCACCCTGGCATGCATGAGACTCTCTGCCTCAAAATAAATAAATAAATAAATAAATAAATAAATAAATAAATAAATAAATAAATAATATAACAGAACAAAATAAGATTCCTATCAACTTACCTAATTAATCATTGCCTAGACCCACTGTTTCATTAAGGAATTGCAACATGGTGATATTTTTCTAATGCTAATGTTTGTCTTCTGCTGGGATTCTTCTATAAATAGTTACTTTCCCTCATCAGCTTTCTCCCTACTCTGAGTCACACCGTATTACAGAAAAGGCAAGAGAAATGCTTCCTTTATTCTCTTGACCAATTTTATTAGAAATAAATAAAGAAGTATTAAGTCTTAGGGTTTTTTGGCGGGTGGGAGTGGGGGTAGTCCTTTAGTGCTTAGGTGGGCCACTTACAACTGTGTCTCTGCCTTTGTTCTCTGTGTGAACTATGAAGTTAAGCCGGCAGCCTGAGTGCTGGCAGGCCTTTACAGAGCATGCGTTCAGCTCTGGGCATGCGCATGGCTTCTCATTTCCTTGATTTACAGAAGTCAGCTTAAAATCTCCCTTTCATGTATGCCTTCCTTTTCTAGCCTCTTCCTTCCTAAAGCTTTCCAGTTCGTCTTTTGCTTGCACCAACTGCTATCCCTTCTCATAGGTCGCTGCAACCAATAACTCTTCCTTGAAAGGTTTTCAGTAAATACTACCCAGTAACCTGCTCCAGCCATTGAGCTATTTAAAGTCAAGAGCAATACTCCACAGCGTTTGAATCTTTCTTCCAGGGAGCCACCAGACAGGTAAAACACACCCATACAATGTTTTACAAATAAAGTGTGTACTGCTTTCTCTGGCACAAAGAAGTTGTCTCAAGTGTGGGCTGTCTCTCCCCAGCTGCCTGTTCTTTTGTGGCTAGGAGAGACATGGAAGAGACAATTTAAAATGCCAAAAGTTCCCTCTTGCTGCCCTGCAATGGTCTTCTTCCATTAAGCTCTCCTTTCTTTGCTTCTGGTAGTTTGATGACTAACTCCTGTTTGTGGAGGGTCAGAATCCAGGAATTCTCTCCATCATTTTTTAGCAAGCTCCAGATTTTTATATTTTGTAAAGATGGCATTAGCCACTCTTAGGCTAAAATGAGAAGTCTGTTGATGGCATGCACAACTTCTCAGATCATTGGCCAATGATATCCTCTTTGTCTCCCTTGTCCTTCTGACAAAATCCTAGTAATGTTTGATAGTTTCCTTGTTTTCTGCTACAAGGTCTCCCAGACTCATCATGTATGCTTACTGCCTCTGACCTGAAAAAGCATTTCTTCAAAGGACTCCAGCTCTTTTCCATGGGAAAATATATTTAAAGATCAAAGCCTAGGCACCTTGGGCATTTTGTTGATGTTGGGTTGTCATTGATTCTGAACGTTTGAATGGAAAGATCTAGGAAGAACATCATTCTTACAATAAAATAAATGTTTTCCTTCTGTGGTAGTTCTAGACCTTCAGATCTCTCTTCTGAGATTAGTCAAGAATAAAGTCTGCTTTACAAGAGGATGGAGGGATGTCCAACAAAAAAAGTATCTTCTGGACATGAGATAGCCTTTGAACTCATGAACTCCCTGTAGCTGGGATTATATGCACAAGACCTGCACAAGTTTAGGTCCATCAACATTTCATCATGGATCCCGGGAAAGGGGCTCATCTGGCTCCATCCCTCTCTCAGAGCCTATTGGCAGATAATGGTTGTCAGAAAAGGAGGCGATGTAGCCACTGTCCTTAGTCACTAAATGACTTCCCCCACCCATGCTCTCAAAAAACCAGTGGGTCATACATAAAAATAAGGCATGAAAATAGGAGGAGGACTTGTAGGGAAAAGTGTTTTAGCAGAAGAGGGAGGAGATAAGAGAGGGCATTGGGGTGATGGAAACAACTAAAATTCATTATATAGATATATGAAACCCAAACAATAATAAAAATGGGGAAAAAAAACCAAGAACAAGGCCTACTTCAAGAAACACCGAGATAAATTTAGAAGAAGACAAGAGAGTAAAACTGATTCCTATGTTTGGAACTACTTGGCAATCCAGAATACAAATAGTACAACATGCACAATAGCCGAGGACACGTCTTGTGCTAGCAGAGATACCGTTTGTCAGATTGTTCACACCTGTGTGGAAGGAAATTGACAGGGCAGCTTACGCACCCCCACTACCAAAATGTGATACGGACACTGGCTTGACAGAATACACTGCAGCATTCTGTTTTAACACACAGGCTTCTCAATAACTGCACTAGGGACACGATCCTTGCAAGGCACATGGAGGTAGCCAGAAATGAATAAAACCTGGTGTAGCAGGAATCTTAAAAGTTCTTATTAATAAAATCAGACCTGGGGCCAGTTATTGGGGTAAATGCTGGAAGGTCAGAGAGACAGAATAAGCCACAGCTATCTCACCTCGCTGAATCCTCAGCTGGTCTTGTTTCCTCAGACTGGATGCCCCGAGCCCTCATCCAGAATGGGTCTCAGCTGAACTGCTGCTAGAAGCCTGAAAGCTTAACCAGCCACATGCTTCTCCAGGCCAAAGGCTTCTCCAGGCCAAAGGCTTCTCAAGGCCAAAGGCTTCTTCAGGCCAAAGGCTTCTCCAGGCCAAATGCCTCTCCAGGGCAAATGCCTCTCCAGGGCAAATGCCTCTAGTTTCTGGTCCTCACGCCTTATATACCTTTCTGCTTTCTACCACCACTCCCTGGGATTGAAGGCGTGCTTTCTGGGATTAAAGGCGTGGGTCACCATGCCTGGCCGTTTCCCATGTGGCCTTGAACTCACAGAGATCCAGAGGGATTTCTGTCTCTGGAATGCTAGGATTAAAGGCGTATGCTACCACTGCCTAACCTCTATGTTTAATATTGTGGCTGTCCTGTTCTCTGACCCCAGATAAGTTTATTAGCATACACAATATTTTGTGGAACACAATACCACCACAACCTGGAGTGCACTGAAGGTCAACCTGGGGCCACTACTGTGTGAATGCAGGCCTTGCTGGCACTACCTCTTGTGTAAGTCATTTTGGGAGCTCTGAAGGGAGAAATGAATGAGGCTTGTCTTTCCATCACAATATCGAGGTATGCCATGATTATGATTTTGAAAGGAAGGAATTTAATGCAGAATTATATTGAAAGCACATTGAAGGTTATATCATTGCAGACTAGGTATGGTACCTGATGGGAGAAGATGAAGATGCTTATGGGAAAGAGAAAGTGCAACAAAGCTTCAAACATCATGGGAGAGGAGTATAAGAAAGTTATTTGTTCAGTAGAAACCAATCTAGCCTCACCTGCCAGCACCCCAGGAAGTCTCTCCCTGGAATCCTGCTGAGCATGCTGGCCAAGAAGTCAAGTAGGCAATTTTCACTCTTCTTCCAATTCAAATTCCCTACTTTGATCCCCAGCTTGGTAGCAGACCACCAGGTGTAGTTCTCCTTCCCCTCTGCCCTATCCAAAGGAATTAAACAGACCTTCTCCTATAGCCTGCCTTCCTCACACTTTGTCTCACCCGCCAACACCCAAGGTAGTCTCCTCCTGGAAACTCACTGGCCAACTACAAATCTCATAGAGGGCTAATATCTAAAATATATAAAGAACTCAAAACACTGGAATCAAGTGTGGTGGTTTGAAAGAAAATGGCCCCGAAAGGGAGTGGCACTATTAGGAGGTGTGGCTTGTTGGAGTAGGTATGGCCTTGTTAGAGGAAGTGTGCCACTGTGGCAGTTGGATTTGAGTTATCCTATGCTCAAGCTACTCCCAGTGTCACAGTCCATTTCCTGTTGCCTGCAAGATATAGGACTCTAAGCTACTTCTCCACCACCACATTTGCCTGCATGCCACCATGCTCCCCACCATGATGATAACGGACTGAACCTCTGAAACTGTAAGTGAGCCCTCCCCCGCAATTATATATTTTCCTTATAAGAGTTGCTGTGTTCATGAAAGAGGTACCATAATAGAGGGAGACATCATGGGGATAGGGAGAAACCTGGTGCTAGGGAAGGTCCCAGGAATCCACAAGGATGACCCCAGCTTAGACTACTAGCAATAGTGGAGAGGGTGCCTGAGCTGGCTTACCCTGGTAATCAGATTGGTGAATACCCTGTCATCATAGAGCCTTCATCCAGTAACTGATAAACACAGATGCAGAGATCCACAGCCAAGGACCAGACTGAGCTTCAGGAGTCCCGTCAAAGAGAGAGAAGAGGGATTCTATGAGCAAGGGGCATCAAGATCACGATGGGGAAACCTACAGAGACAACCAAACCAAACTAGTGGGAACTCATGAACTTTAGACCAACAGCTGTGGAGCCTCCACGGGACTGGACTAGGCCCTCTGCATATCAAGACAGTTGTGTAGCTTGACCTGCTTAAGGGGCCCCCTGGTAGTAGGATCAGGATCCATGCCTGGTGCATGAGCTGGCTTTTTAGAGCTCATTACTTATGGTGAGACACTTTGCACATCTTTGATGTGTGTGTGTGTGTGGGGGGGCTTGGATCTGCCTCAACTGAATGTACCAGGCTCTGCTGACTCCCCATGGAAGGCCTTACCTTTTCAGAGGAAGGAATGGGGCGTAGGTTGGGGGGGTCTGGGGGGTAAGTGGGAGGAGGGAATGGAGGAGAATCTGTGGTTGGCATGTAAAATGAATAAAAAATTTCTTAATAAAGGAAGAAGAATATTAAAGTAAATAGGAAAACAAACAAACAAAAAAAGAGTTGCTGTGGTCATGGTGTCTCTTCACAGCAATAAAAAACAAATAGCCCAAATGAAAATGGAGTACATATCTAAACGGAGAATACTCAAAAGAGGAAACACAAATGGCTGAGAAGCACTTTTGAATAAGCTCACATTTTCTTATATAGTGAACTTAACATGTGTGCCTTTGAGAATCTTAAAAAATGGACTAATATTCTTAAGAGTTTGGCCTAAGAGTTTTGCATTCAGTATATATTTTGTTTGTTTTTATATATATGAGTGATTATCTACATGAGCATAAGCACCATTTATGTGCCAGGTGTATGCAGAGACCATAAGAGAATGTCAGTTCCCCTGGAGCTGTCATTGTAAGATGGTTGTGAGCTACCATGTTGGGGCTGAAAATGGAACCCTGGTCCTCTGCAAGAGCAGGAAGTTCTCTTGAACACTGAGCCATCTCTCCAGTCCCTGCATTCAGTATCCTTTGTTTTGAAAATTAATATAATATTCTGATCATGGTTTTCCTTCCCCTGTTTCTTCCCAGATCCTCCTCACATCCCCACCCATCCAACTCTGTGCCTTCTTTCTCTCTTTCTCTTTTAGAAAAGAAACTGACAAATAAAAATTAAAAAAATCAGAATTTAGAAATGCAAAAAAATGCACAAGAAACACACACACACGAACCCCCCACCACCACCACACACACACACACACACACACACACACACACACACACACACACAAATGTTCAACATCCTTAGTCATCAGGGAAATGTAAATCGAAACTACTTTGCGATTTCATCTTACACCAGTTAGAATAGCCAAGATCAATAAAACAAATGACAGCTCATGCTGGCTAGATATGGAGTAAAGGGAACACTCCTCCATTGCTAATGGGAGTGCAAAGTCATAGAACACTATGGAAATCAGTGTGGCAGTTCCTCGGGAAGCTGATAATTGATCTACCTCAAGATCCAGCTATATCACTCTTGGGCATCTACCCAAAGGATGATTCATCCTACCACAAGGACACTTGCTCAACCATGTTAATTGCTGCTCTATTCATAATAGCCAGAAACTGGAAACAGCCTACATGTCCCTCAACAGATAAACAGATAAAGAAAATGTGGTACATCTACATGATGGAGTATTACACATCTGTTAAAAAATGAGATTCACAGACAAATAAATGGAACTAGAAAAAAATCACCCTGAGTGAGGTAACCCATATCCCA
Organism: Peromyscus melanophrys; assembly: GCA_902168415.1. Lineage (NCBI taxonomy): Eukaryota > Metazoa > Chordata > Mammalia > Rodentia > Cricetidae > Peromyscus > Peromyscus melanophrys. Next base: position 16,586 of record CABHPR010137156.1, on the reverse strand, counting down.
AAGACAAATATTGTATGTATTTGCTTGTATGTGAATGTTAGGTGTAAAGTAAGGGAGTAGGTAGAGGATTAGCTCACCCTAGGAAGGGAAAACAGAATAGATAGTTACAGATGGATGGCAGTGGGGGATTGGAACAGGAGGATCAAATCGTGAGAGGGAGTGAAGAAGGGGTGGGAGAGGTAACATGGGGAGAGACAGCTAAAACTAAGGACCACTGTGGGGTTGTATACAGTAATAAACGTAATTGCCAAATAATGGGGGAGACAGAGCTCCATCTGGCCACCTCATAACCAAGCAAAGCTTCCAGTTCCAGGAATGGGTTACATCTAATCTAACTGTTGGTCAAGGGGGTACTATGGGGACCCCCAAACAATCCAAGCTATTTCCAAGGTTATTGAATACTCCTCACAAACTGATGGTGAAACCTTACTGCTGAAGGCAACACGTGTACAGTTAATTAAACATGGAGAAGTCGAGCTGGTATGTAACTAGAGTCTTCACCCCTACTGACTAGTGTTCACAGAACTGGAAGGTACTCTGCATGCTACCAAAGGAGAAAGGTAACCATCAACCCAGTTACAAACCCCCTTTGATCTACAATGAAGATCTGCCTGCAAGGTGTATTATTGCAATAGTGGTACGAATCTTGTGGAACTAACCAACCAAGACCCAATTGGATTTAGGGCTTATTCCATGAGATGGAACTTATCCCTGACACTGCTTGGGTGGCCGAGAACCTGAGACTAGATAGTCCAGGGATCTAGGGGAAAACCAAATACTACTGTTCTGCTCAAGGAATATAGCAATAAAATGGCTCCTAATGACATTCTGCTATACTCATAGATCAGTGTCTTGCTTATCCATCATCAGAGAAGCTTCTTCCTGCAGCAGATGGGAACAAATACAGAGACCCATGCCCAGACAATGTACACAATATGAGAGATCTTGGAACACTCAGCCCTAAATGGGATGTCTCCAGTAAATTCTTCTCCTCAGGGCTCAGGGAACCCCGCAGAAGAGGAGGCAGAAAAATTGTCAGAGCCAAAGAGGATGGAGGACACCCAGGAAACAAGGCCTTCTAAACACAGCAGAGCCAATACACATTTGAACTCACAGAGACTGGCAGTACACACAGGGCCTGCACGGGTCTAGGCCTGATGGGGTTCCAGCGCTAAGAGGGAAGTGAACACAAGCCTGCATCCCTAACCCAGAGGTTATCTCCGTTTGATAATCATTCACAAATGAAAAATTAGTTTTCTCCAAAGGAGGCTTAACTGGGTATACAAATTACTCTTAAGGCCAGGCCCCATGCCCAGCAGTAGATGGCCAACACAAAACAAACTCAATGGTAATTTTAGAGTTGGTTGGTTGGTTGTCTCATAATGCTTTGTCTGGGAATTTTTTTCTTTCTTTTACTTACTCTACAGGTCTTTAGCTTATATATTATGGTTTCTGATTTTGTATTTTTATGGGGTTTCTATGTTTGCCAATGTGCTTCTTGTGCTTTTTCTTTGACTTTTTCTTTCTCTGTTCTTTTGTTTTTTATTCAGGTTTGTATAGTTGGAATTTTCTTTGGGCTGCCAATCAGCTCTCAAATAAAGACACAGAGAATTATTATTAATTATGTATGCTTGCCTTAGCTTAGGCTTGTCCCACTAGCTCTTTTAACTTAATTTCACCTGTTTCTATTCATCTACGTTTTGCCTTGGGGATTTTACCTTTCTTTCATTCTGTGTACTACCATCCTGCTTCCTCCATGTCTGGCTAGCTGGCCCCTGGCATCTCCCTGGCGTCTCCCTGGTATCTCTTTCTTCCTTCCTCTAGCCTAAATTCCTCGTCCTACTTACTCTCCCTGCCCAGAAGTGCTGCCTATACCTCCTCCCTCGATATTGGCCATTCAATTTTTTATTAGACCAATCAGATGCCTTAGGCAGGCAAGATAAAATAGCAACATATCATTACATAATTAAACAAATAAAACACATCTTTACATAGTTAAACAAATATTCTGCAACATAAACAAATGCAACACATCTTTGCACAGTTAAACAAATATTCTGCAACAGATTTGTTTTCATTTTATCTTATTTTATTATTTTTTCTTTTTTTTAGTCACCTGTTTTTTTTCTAATGAGAGAGAACAAGAAATGATGTGAATTTGGGTGGGGAGGATCTGGGAGAAGTTGGGGGAGGGGAAGATATGATCATAATATATTGTATGAAAAAATCTGTTTTCAATGAAAATTAATAACCTATCCTATGACAAGGATCCTAATAAAGGAGTTAAAAAGGGTGGAACATTCCTCCAATATCCCTTGCCTACAAGAGAGATTGGATAGCTTGAAAGAAGCTTCCATGGAGTGCTACAGGAAGCTGCAGAGCTAACCCAAACAATAATGTTCTGCAAAGACTTTTCAGATGAAGACAGTAAATGTAGTGACCAAGCCAGAGGAGAGAGGAGAGAGGGTGGAGGGAGAAAAGGAGAGAGAGAAAAATAAATGAATGCACAATGATGTTTCTGATTAGCTAACGATATTATGTTTGTGTTTTTCTTAAATTTATAGCTACATTCACTTCATACTTATTTGCTCAAGGCAGTTTAAGATTTTTTTGTGGTTAGTTTTGTCTTTAGACCACGTATCACTACAGATATGCCATCAAAATTATATATCTAAGGCCACTGGAAGTTATTCTCTTCTTTGTAAAATTATGTCACTGTCCAGACATATAATCCTGGTTCATTTGTTTCAGTTGGTTAAAATTTTAGGGGTTGTTTTTGTTCTCTTTGACTTGATTTTATTTTAGCCATACTTCCAAAATCACAACTAGATAACAAGGTAGAGAGGAATTTATCTTCAATTCCTATCATTCCATTCTATTTCCCTTTTTCTTTAGTTTTTTTCAGATTTGGGTTCACATTTCTGATGTTCACTTAGCTCTAGCTTGGAGCTCATTCTACATCGATGTAGGAAGATTGTTTTCATACCCTTTTATAACTTTCTGTTACTCCATTATGTGAGTATGTTATGTTTATTTAGTCTATTGACATTGAAATGATGTCAATAGATGGCATTGAACATATGTTATTTGCAGGTTTTGTAGTATGTAATTGCAATAGCTTCTGGGAAGTAATATATCCCTATTTAATTTGCACTAGATATTGGCAAATTTGCTTCATGTGGGGCTGCTCCAGTTTGCATTCCCACTTCAGACCTCTTAATAACTCTCCATAGAGCCAATGTGACTCATAATGGTAATTTGCACCTTTCGCCTCACTCATCAAACAGACATATTCAGAGAGTACATCTCATTATTTTTTCCTGTGACATACCTTGCACTAAAAACAAATGAGTTGCCTGGTAGCAGTAAGGAAACTTTGGTGGCAAGCCTTGTCTTGTTGTGAGTCACTTATCAAGCTGCCTGCCTGGGGCTGAAGAACGTTCCGGAACATATTGAACAAAGTCTTGACTGACAGAGTCCACACTGTCTGTGTCTACACCAACCATGTAAGTTTGTTCATGCACCTTGTGTAAAGAACGAAACATTATATATGCGTATTTACATCTCCCCAAAGTAATTGTTTTCTGTTCATCATCAATTGAAATAAGCCCACTGAAGGCTGTCCAAATACAAGCCCATTGTTTTGTTGCTGATCTTGCACCTGGACATTTGTCCTCACTGCCATAACAGCCTCTCTCAGAGTTTCCTTGGAGCTTTCGCCATCTTGTGGCCGGACAGGAGGTATAGCTCTTCTGAGTAAAGAACTCGGTGGCGTTTTTACATTGTCTGGAATTTACTTCAAAGTACTTCGGTTTCAGTGATGTGTCATATCTTAGTTCACGTAAGATGTGTATTTTTGCACTTTTATCACCTCTGAAACTGGTGTGGATGTCATAGCTTAATTGACAGCATTTCCTCCCTGTTTTTGTGCATTAATGAAGGATGGATCTTATTAACCCATTATATCATGGACTCAAAGAATCACTTATTTAACGAAATAGTGCACCTGTCTGTACTATAATCTTTTGAACTCCTAGTCTTGGGTTGAGATAGTGGAGGAAGAAAGAAGGGGTACATTTGGTATGTATTTTGAAGAGGAGAGAGAACTATACATATTTATTCATATTGTTGAACCATTTTGTAGTTCAGCTTATATTGGTTTTAATCCATAGTCTTGGGGATGGATCATCAATATTTGATTAATCTTAATCAAAAATACACACTGAGAAATGATTCCTTAGCATTTGAAAGGTGTCTACTCCTTTCAGTGTAGCTAGCTAGACCTTATGATATTTATATTCTCTCATCGGAAGCTTACACAATCAAAAGTTCTTAAACTTTCTGTGTGACCTGCGTTCATTTGTTCAAGTGGTGAACTTTTTTATTTTCTTTTTGAGATAGGGTCTCACTGTGTATCTCTGGTTGACCCGGAACTCTCTATGTAGACCAAGATGGCCTCAAACTCACAGAGATCTACTTCCCTCTGCTTCCCAAGAGTGTTGGGAATAAAGGTGTGCACCATCATGCCCAGCCACTCATTAAAATATTAAAAATACACTTGATGTTCTATAAATATGTGATTCCTCCCCTCGGTAATAATACAGTATAATTGACACAATATTTTAGCAGTGTAGGAAGTAATGTTTTTTGTATACTTATTCATTATGAAATGATTAACTCAAGCTAATTAACTTATCCATCACCTCACATAGTTATTGTTTATGGTGAAAACACTTAAGCTCTATTTCTCAGTAATTTTCAAGCATATCATACATAAGCATGATCTACAGCTGTATTGTAATGCAGTAGATCCCCAGTTTTTCTCCCCATGTGGCCTCCCAACTTCATTTTGAAAGGCTCTTTTAATGTTGTGCTTCTCACAATAAATGACAATATTCCCTTCCTTTTAAAGGCTATATAGTGATCTATGGTGTATATTTTCTTTTTTTATACTTAAATTTTGTTTAATAAACAGTTCTTTTAATGACCTAATTTAAAAACTGGGCTATAGATATGGACAGAGATCTCCAAAGAAGAAATAAACAAGACTAAGAAATATCTACGAAAGTGTTTATCATCCTCAGCAATTAGGGAAATGCAAATTAAAAGTACTGTGTAACCTTACAACAGTCAGAGTGGCTAAAATCAAGAAAACAAATGCTGGTGAGAATGTGGGTGGGACTTGCAAACTAGTGCAACCATTGTAGAAATCAGAGTGAAAACATATCAAAAAGCTAACATTAAATCTAACATCTGACCTATATTTACTAGGGTGTATATTTTCTTATCCATTCATCAGTTGGGGAACAGTAGTTTTCCAGTCCCTGGCCGTTGTGAATAATGCTACAACAAATGTAAGCGTGAAGATGTCTCTTCAATATATTGATTTCATTGTCTTTGCATATCTATTTAGTAGTAGGATCGCTTGATACAGCAGCTTTGCTTTTCATGTTTTGAGGAATTTCCATACTGTTTTCCATAATGATTGTGCTAATTTACATTTTCACAACAGTGTGCAGGATTCCTTTTTCTCTTCATCCACACCAGCATTCATGCCTTTAAAAAAATAATAGTCATTGTGACTGGAGTACAGTGACATCGTCCTGTGGTTGTGATTTGCATTTCTCTGAGTACTAGTAATGTTGAATATTTATGTCTTCTGAGAAATGTTTGCTCACGTCCTTGCACATTTTTCAAACTAGTTATTTGTTTCCTTGTTATTGAGTTTCTTTACATATTTTGATTATTAATTAACTCTTTATCTGATACATAGTTTGCAAATATTTTCTCCTATTGTGTTGATGTCTCTTTCACTCTATTATTGTCTTCACGGAGCAAAGATTTTTAGTTTGATGTAATGCTATTCTTCTCTTTTCACTTGTGTAACCTGTACTTCTGGGTTAAATAAAAAAAATTGAGTATCATGGAGCTTTTCCTCTAGGCTTCTTTCTTATTGCTTTGCAGTTTCAGATAATAAATTTAAGTAATCAATTAATTATGCATTGACATATTTATATGGCAGTGTAACAATGTCCTAAGTTCATTTCTATGCATGTGGATATACAATTTTCCCAATAGCATTTTTTCATTGTGTGTTATTTGTACCTATGATGAAGATCAATTGGCTATACATATGTGGACTCATTTTCAGGTCATTTTATGGTGTATTTTTTGGGTGTCTGTTTTTATACTTGTACCATGCTGTTTTAACTAACATACCATTGTAGTATATTTCAAATGCAGATAGTGTGAATGTATTCAACTTTGTACTTTTAGGTCAAGCTTGATCTGTCTACTCAGAGACTTTTGTGGTTCTATGTGAATTTTAGTATTCTTTTTTTCTATTTCTGAAAAAACATCTAATTGGAATTCTGATAGGGGTTTCTGTGGTACTGTGGGCCTCAAAGCAAAATCATGAATGTGGGAAAGCGACTTGTAGGGAGGATGGGAGGTAACAGGAATGGGCAATAAGAGGGGGTGAAGTGCTGTGGATATCGCTATATGTCAATAAACACTGATTGGCCAATAGCCAGACAGGAAGTATAGGCGGGACTAACAGAGAGGAGAATTGAGGAGGAAGGAAGGATAGGGAGTCTGGCTGGAGCCGCGGCAAGGAGAAGGAAGATGTAAAGTACCGGTAAGCCACAAGCCACGTGGCAAAGTAAAGACTAATAGAAATGGGCTAAATATAAGAGCAAGAGCTAGACAATGATAGGCCTGAGCTAATGGCCAAGCAGTTTAAAGAATGTAAGCGTCTGTGTGTTTATTTTATAAGTGGGTTCTTGGGAGCTGGCGGGACTTGGGAGCTGGCGGGACTTGGGAGCTGGAGAAATTCTCCAGCAACAGTGAAGGATTACAGTAATCAGACCAAATTCAGTAAAAGTCTATCTATCTATATCTATATCTATCTATATCTATATATCTATATCTATCTATCTATCTATATCATCTATCTATATCTATCTATCTATATCTATCTATCTATCTATCTATCTATATATATATATATATATAGAGAGAGAGAGAGAGAGAGATTGAATGACGGTACCCTCTATGGGTACCAGAAGCCATGAGCTATTAAATAAAAGTCCCAGTGCCAGGTATGGGTTACTTCCCTATGTGTTGTTGGTCAGGGAGGCTCCAGAGGCCCCACCAAAAGTACAGGGTATTGCCATTGCTCTTGGATGCACTCCAGAATTGGGTGTAAGACCCCATTGCTGAAGCTACCACACATTTTGGTTACAAGAAACAGAGAAATCAAGCTGGAACTGGACTGGAAACCTCCCTTCTGGCTAGCTTTCATAGTACTGGAAGGTGCTATGCAGGCTGCTTGGGGAGAAATGTCATCAGTGCTCTTCCTCTGCTGTGAACCTTGCAAACTCCAATAGTGATCTGCTAGGCCAGATGTTACCCTCTGGTGCAGTATTGACATGACTGTTCTAGGGGGTAACCAACCACTCTGTGATTAGATTTGAGGTCCACTCTGTAGGAGAGAATTCATGCTTAGTTCTACAAACCTGATTGAGAGGCCCTGGCTGGGGAGATCATAGGCACTAGGGAGAAATCTGCTACTATTGTTTTGGTAAATCGTCGTGTTAAACTGTCTTCTAAATACTAGTATATTTATTAGTACTGTGTCTAGCCTTTATCAGAAAGCTTACAATTGCAGTAGATATCAGTTAGTGGAGAAGCTTATTATTAGCCAAAGTGCCAAGAATAAGAGTTGGTGGAGTGCTTGGTCTAAATGGGACAGCTATCACACATCCTCCAAGGTTCTGAGAACATCATGGAAGAGGGAGAGGAAAGAATGTAAGAGCCAGAGTATGGGGCAATGTGGAGCCAAAAAGGTATCTTCTGGACACTACATAGCTGGTTCACCCATCAAGTCACCGCAGCTGTGGCTATTTGTACAACACAAGGCCAATATTTGCCCATCAACATTTTATCGTGGATTGGAGAGGGGCTCACGAAGCCATACTCCTCCCTGAGGAACTTGGCAGTGTGGTTAGTGGTTTCGGAGTTGTCAATTTTTCTTTAGCAGTGTAGTCACTGATAAGTTGCCCTTGGTCCACTAAATAAGCTCCCAGCTCTGCTTGTACCAGTAACTCATAATTAAAGTTAGTGGGTCAAGTGCAAAAAGAACACATGAAAGTAGGAGGGACTTGTTGAGAAGAAGAATAGTTTCAGCAGGAGAGAGAAGAAGAAAAGAGAGAGGAAAGGGCTAAAATGACTCAGACTCATTATATACATGTACGAATCTGTCAGAGATTAAAAAAAATTGGGAGAAAAGTTAGGATTTCCCTAGTTGACTTTTATAGTAATAAAGATGGCATTGAAAGAAAGAAAGAAAGAAAGAAAGAAAGAAAGAAAGAAAGAAAGAAAGAAAGAAA
>CABHPR010137155.1:36582-48738 GCA_902168415.1 Peromyscus melanophrys | reverse complement strand
TGGTGGTGGTGGTGGTGGTGGTGGTGGTGGTGGTGGTGGTGGTGGTGCACACCTTTAATCCCAGCACTTAGGAGACAGAGACAGGCAGATTTTGGTGAGTTTGAGGCCAGCCTGGTCTACAGAGTGAGTTCCAGGACAGCCAAAGCTACACAGAGAACCTGTCTTTAAAAAAAAAAAAACATAAAAATAATTCCAGGAGCTGAAGATATAATTCTGTGGTAGATTATCAGTCTAGCATGCACAAGGCCTTGGGTTCTATTCCAAGCACTGCAAAAAAGAGAAAGGGGTAGGGAACAAGAGGTAAGATGGTAAGCAAAGGAGAGTAGGAGGGGAAAGGAAAGGCAAGGAAGGGGGATGGGAAAAAGTGGGATGAAGCAGCAGCTAGGCACAGTGGTAAATACCCATAATCCCAGCACTTAAAAGGGATAGGCAATAAGATCTTGAGTTTGAGGGCACAGCCTGGGCTCTATAGCAAGATCATCCCCAAAACAAACAAAGAAGAAAAACAAGGATAACAAGGAGGAAAGATCAACTAACCCCATTTACCAGTCATTTCATGTGTATCCTAACTAATATATACTTGCTGTTACGATTTCAGTAAAATATAAGTGTCATGTTCCACATCTCCTAGAAAATGGGTAGAAAAAAAAGTACTTCCTTTGTAGAACAATTGGCTATAACTATGTAAATACTGTGTTTTTACTTTTTTGTTTTCATTTATTTCTATTTTATTTAAATAATTAATTGGTTGTTGCTATTGTTGTTTTAAGATGGTCTCACTATGTAGCTCTGGCTGGCCTGGGACTCACTCTGTAGACCAGGCTGACCTCTAAATCACATAGATTTGCCTGCCTCTGTCTCCAGAGTGCTGAGATTAAAGGCCTGTGCCACCACACCTCCTACTGTGTATTTTTTAAAAAGATGATATATTATTGCAAAAAAACTAGAGGACTTATGCTTTCATTCCAATCTAAAATCATAAGGCTCTTAATATCTAGAAAAGTTCTTAAGAAATAAACTATATCTTTAGTTCTAAATTTTCATGGGGTTATATGTTAGATTACTACAAATGTTATTAATATCATTTCTCTGAATTGGAATAGTTGCATAGTATAATCTTTCTGCAACTAGAACATTGGGCAAGTCACATAAAGACTTTCTTAAATTTATTTTGAGATGAGAACTAGTATTTCAGTCTGGCCTTGAACTAGCTGAGGATGACCATGAACTTCTAATCCTCCTGCTTCCACTTTTCAAATGCTAGGATAACTGGTAAGTACCACCATGCCCAGTTTATATATCAACCCCAGGGCTTCCTGTATACTAGGCAACACTCCCAACTGGAACAAATTCCTAGCCCAGCTTTCTTGATTTTAAGATAAAGAAATCATCTTGTCTATTTCTAAAGTTTTTTAAAAGGATTTATAAAATTATAGATAACAGAATACTCTTAAAATAAAAAATGTACTTTAAAGACAAAGAACTATAATTAGACATTTGTCTTTAGAGTTGTCTTACCTCTAACAGAGGAGCACTGTGGCTGTGGTTTTCCCTGGAAAAGCTGCTGTCGAACATGTTGATCAACTTCTGTTTCTTCACATTCAGCCACAGTGTGTGTACCAGGAGCAGGTGGTGAAGTTAGAGTTTGCTGTGGAGGTAATACATTCCCCACATGCTTACACTGAGAATCCCTGCGTTCCTCCAAGCATCCAGCAGGCTTCTTTTCCCTTATCTTTTTTATCAGTGTCACACGGTCCCTAATGGACTTAGCAACAGCTTTGGAATCACTTTCATGGAAGAATCCAGATTTGACCTACAAAGAAACCATAATAAATAAACAAACTCAAAATTCTATTAAATAACTAATAATTAATAGCTTGTTTCTATATATCTTTAAAATTGGATATGTGTACATGTGATAGCTTTTGACTGATACAAGAATAATACTTCAGGGACTGCAGCAACAGGATCTTGTAATGCCAGTTACAAAGTCTATCTCAAAATCCAGTAACAGCATACCCAGTACTGACACCAGAGACATATAGCTACCTAAAATGGTCTTTTGCCTTATATGAGCACATTATCTGATGATATAAGATGGAAATCAGCTTAACATAAAATGAAGCAGAAATGAGATGCTGAAATAAAAACTTAAAAAAATATCTTTCTGGAGGAAACAGAAAAGTACCATAGTTTTGAATTGTATTAACATCCCCAAAATAGGAATATAGTCTATTGAAAAAAATACAGATGAAGTTTGAAGCAGAGATCTACATTCTAAGCATGTATGCTCAGAGCAGAGTACTTGCTACATCTTACTAGGGATTAGAATAGTGTGAGAACAGGAAAGGGTTCTTTTTGTCTCTAAGGAACAGGGATGAGCAGCAGAGAACATGATTTGAAGAAGTACCATAGCAATACCATGTTTAGCCCTGCAGTCTGCTTGCTTGCTTGCTTTTTTTAATTTTTTACTTTTGAGACAGGGTCTCATGTAACACAGGCTGGCCCATACATAGTAGCCCAAAGTAATCTTGAACTCATTGGTCTCCTACTTCTCCGCTCTAAGTGCTAGGATTATAGGCATGCACCACCAAGTCTAGCCTACAGTCTACTATTTAAAACTTGTCTTAAAGTTCTGCAGATCAGAAAATTCTTGGTATTTGAAAAATTATTAAAATGTTAATGGAACTGGGAATCCCAGCACTTGGAAGGTAGAGGCAGGAGGCTTGCCACGGATTTGAGGGTCAGCCTGGGCTATAATGTGATTACCAGGTCAGTCAAAGCTACATAGCACAATCCTGTCTAAAACCAAACTAAAACAACAACAACAAAAAAAAATGGATGAAGTGCACATATCCAATTTTGCCCACCCTAAAGTTCCCAATAAACCCACCTCATAGTAAATGAATTTTAAAGTTACACATCAATAAAAACAAGGCTAGACATGGTAGCACACACCGGAAATTCCAACACTGGGAGGCAAAGGAAGGAAGAGCTGGACTTCAAGGCCATTTTCAGCTATACAATGAATTCTAGGCCCATTTTGGTTACATGAGACCCAGTCTCAAAAATAAAATAAATAAATAAATAAATAAATAAATAAATAAAGGCAAAGGGATGTATACAAAAAAAATAAGAATACTTGAGAACCTATCCAAGAGGCCCAACGTCCAAATAAGAGAAGTTCCAGAAATAAGAAACAGCAAATCATCTGATCCTCCTGAGGGCTAAAGATTTATTTTGTAGATGTGTATGTTTATATGAAGGCCCGAGGCCAACATCAGAATTCTTCCTCTATTGCTCTTCACCTCATTTTGTGCAACAGGTTCTCTCAGTGGTTCCCAGGAATCCTCCTGTCTTCATACACAAAGAGCTAGGGTTACAGAGCTATACCACACCACCTTACATAGGTGCTGGGGATCCAAACTCGGGTCCTCATGTTTGTACAACAGGCACTTTATCAACTGAACCATCTCCCCAGCCTCCAGTTGTATTTCAACAAAGGCAGTACTATACAGTTCTTCATAGTGGGCATGCAAATTTAACATATCCTGCTAGGAAAAGTACTTTGCAATGACATGACAATATAAAAAAGGAAAATAGAGTCTAGGAGATGCCTTGGTCAGTAAAGTGCTTGACATGCAAGCATGGGCACCTGAGTTTGAAACCCCAGCACCTGTGCACAAAGCAGAGCATAAAGTACACACACCGACCAGGGTGGTGGTGGCACACACCTGTTGTGGGATATCTGTACACCATGTGAAGGTATATTGCTGTGACTGGTGTAACAAAAAGCTGAATGGTCAATAGCTAGACGGAGAGACAGAGAGGACTCTGGGAAGAAGAAAGGCAGGGTCACCAGCCAGACACAGAGCGGAGTCAGGAGGTGCAAGATGGAAGTGAGGTAACACCATGTGGCAGAACACAGATTAAAAAATATGAGTTAATGTAAGTTATGAACTAGTTGAGACAAGCCTAAGCTAAAGGCCAAACTTTCATAATTAATAAGTCTCTGGGTCATTATTTGTGGGCTGGCAGTCTCAACAAAAAAGTATTGTTACACACCTTTAATCCCAAAGGTAGAGGTAGGTGGATCTCTGTGAGTTGAAGGTGAGCCTGGTCTACAGAGTGATTTCCAGGACAGCCAGGGCTAAACAATGAAAACCTATCTCAAAAAAAACAAACAAACAAAAAAAAGTATACACCTATAATCCCTGCACTGTAGAGGTAAAAATACATGCCTGTGCAGGCATACATATACAAATATACAGCAAGAGAGAAAGCACACAGAAGAATATGAAAGGAAAGAAAGCAATGAGAAGTAGAAAAGAATCAATCAATCAGGATACGGTAATGTGTAAGGAAATCATCACTAATATTTACTTACCATTTCATATGCTACTTCCTCGGGTGTATCTTTTTCTAAATTGAAACTGAATTCAATAGCTTCATTATCTTTATGTTTGCCTTTTAATTTTTTAGGATCTTCAACCCAGAGTCTTAGAGCCAGGGATGAATTTGAGCAATCATCTTCCTCTGCTAACTCCACCCTCAGTCCAGTATCCTCAGCAAAGAATGCATGGTTTAGTAGGTCCTTAATAGATAACCTAATAAACAAAATATCTCATTATCAATTCTTCCAGTCATAAGCAAGATATGATCCTTTAAATAGTAAAAGTTAATTGCATTAAAGTGAGAATCTTACATTTTCTATTAAACCATTAATTATTTTACTATAAAAACTACACCTTATAATCAATTTATTACTAAGGACACAAGAAATGTCAACTTACATGCATATAGAATGATCTTAATTAAGGATTAATAACCAATAACGTATCTTGATAACAAAGTCTAACATACATAAAAGTATGCCTAAGAGAAAAAGGTTAGGTAGATTTATTAGCTTGTCTTAAGCCACTGGTTTATATTACTAAGACTAAAGCAATAGATCTTCAACAAAAGAAACTAAACATTTCCCAGATATATAAATTCTTTTTTTTTTAAAGATTTATTTATTTATTATGCATACAGTGTTCTGTTTGCATGTGTCCCTGCAGGCCAGAAGAGGGAACCAGATCTCATTACAGATGGTTGTGAGCCACCATGCGGGTGCTGGGAATTGAACTCAGGACCTTTGGAAGAGCAGCCAGTGCCCTTAACCTCTGAGCCATCTCTCCAGCCCCCAGATATATAAATTCTAAGGTGAACTGGAAACCCAAATTCTTACAAATGTTTTAAATAGACTACTTCAATTAAAAATTATCCACTCAGAAGCTGTGTGTGATGGCCCACTCCTATACCACAGCATTTGCCAGCCTGTGTTATATAGTGAGTTTCAGGATAGTTTGGGTTACAGAATGAGACTCTGTCTCAAAAAACTTAAAAAAAAAAAAGACAATTATTTAATTAGTGTGTACTACATTCTTTAGAAGAATGTCATAGGTGAAGCTAATGTGGTTCAATGAAGAACAGTAGTTTCTTTGTTTTTAATTTGAGGCAGTGTCTCACTGTGTAGCTTTGGCTGACCTAGAACTTGCTATATAGACTTTAACACAGAGACATCAGCCTGCCTCAGCATCTCAAGTGCTGGGATTAAAGGGATGTGCTACCATGTCCTTTTATTCACCTTTTCATACACACACACACACACACACACACACACACACAGAGTCTCAATATATAGCTCAAGCTAGCCTCCAAATCTCAGTTCTTCTGCCACGGCCTCCTATGTGCTAGGATTACAAGCATGCACAAGCATACCCAGCTCCAATAGTTTTCTTGAAGTACTGAACTCTGATTTTAGGCTATACTATACCTATAATGGATATAACCCTAGTTTAATATCAGAGACTAACCATCTCTGAAGAGAAGCAAGAGGACATGGCTTCAAAGGATTCTTTTGCAAACTTGGGCAAGTAAATTTTTCCTTCACAAACTTTTTTTTTAAACGACCCTTTGTTTATTTTGAGACAGGGTCTCACTATATAATCTTGGCTGGCCTGGAGCTCACTATGTAGACCAGACTGCCCTTGAACTCACAGAGGTCTGTTAAACTACCTCCCACGTGCAGGGATTAAAGGCATGCACCATCACCTTGCAAGAGATCTTTCATTTTCCTTTGGATCTGTCTTTCAGTTTTTCAGTCATTAGTAAGACTCAGTGTTTTCTGCGTGCCCATGATTTATTCAAAACACTTTCTCCTGTGCTCTTTGGCTCTATAATATAATTGAATTGTTGTACCAGGAGAAAACCCAGCGGTCCCATCCAAGTCTGGTATTCATATCTGAAAGGCCAGCTACCGACAAGCACACGGAGGCATTCTGCACATGTGTTTTTCTCCCTCCGCTCATGGTTAAGACATTTTCCTAGCTGTGCAGTGGATTTTTTCCCCCATTCCAGTCTTGAAATTTCCACATGGGCATTGGCCACTGGGCAAATTGTGCTGATTCACAAACTTTTAATATATGCACATTATAATTCATCTTTATATATCTATTATATCTATGTAGAGAGCCACAGACATATGGATAATGTGGTGGTTTGAATAGGAATGGCCCACCATAGACTCATGTGTTTGAATGCTTGGTCATACAGAATGGCACTATTAGGAGGTGTGGCCTTGTTGGAGGAAGTGGGTCACTGGGGGTGGGCTTTGAGGTCTAAAATGCTCAAGCCAGGCCTAGTGACTGTCTTCTATGGATGATTGATTGATAAATAAAACACTGATTGGCCAGTAGCCAGACAAAGAGTATAGGTGAGACAAAGAGAGAGGAGAGGTCTGGAAAGTGGAAGGCTGAGACAGAGAGACGCTGCCAGCCGCGGCCATGAAAAGATGTTAAGATACCGGTAAGCCACAAGCCATGTGACAACTTATAGATTAACGGAAATGGGTTAATTTAAGATATAAGAACAGCTAGCTAGAAGCCTGAGCCATTAGGTCAAACAGTTTAAATAATATAAGCATCTGTGTGTTTATTTTATAAGTGGGCTGTAGGACTGCCGAGCCTTGGTGGGAGCTGGAGAGAAACTCTCCAGCTACAACTGTCCCTTTCTGTTGCCTTCAGATCTGGATGTAAAACTCTCAGCTTCTTCCCCAGCACCATGTCTGCCTGAATGCTGTCATGCTTCCCACCATGACAATAATAGACTAAATCTCTGAACTGTAAGCCATCTCCAAATAAATGTTTTCCTTTATAAGAGTTGCCATGATCATGGTATCTCTTCACAGCAGTAGAAACCCTAACAAAGACAGGTGCTAGAAGTAAAACTCCAACCTAAAGAGGTTAACTACATCCAAGAAAACACAGTAAATAAACAATCCCACACCACCTCCCCCGACACACACACACACACACAAAAAAAAACCTAACAGGAATTAACAAATACTGCTCACTGATATTTCTCAACATCAATTAGACTCAATTATTCTCCAATAAAAAGACACAGACTACCAGAATGGATGCAAAAACAGCATCCATTCCTTCTGTTGCATTCAAGAAACACACCTCAACAACAAGGATAGACATCACCTTGGGGTAAAAGGATGGAAAAAGATATTCCAAGTAAATGTACCTAAAAAACAAGCTTGTGTAGCCATTTTCATATCTGACAAAATAGACTCTCACCAATAGACAAGCCATCCAGACAAAAACTAAATGGAGAAATGCTGGCGCTAACTGATGTTATAAACCAAACGGACCTAACAGATATTTACAGAATATTCCACCCAAACACAAAAGAATATACCTTCTTTTTCAGCACCTCATGTAATGTTTTTCAAAAGTGATAATATACTCAAACATAAAGCAAGTCTCAACAGATACAAGAAAACTGAAATAATACCTTGCATCCTATAGGACCATGGATTAAAGCTGGATATCAACAACAGAAATAATAGAAAGCTAATAATGGGGGAGACAGAGTAGAAGATCTAGGTAAAATAAGCAAAGAATATGAAAAATTAAAAGGAAAACACACAGGAAAGGAACATACAGGAAATATGGGACACTATGAGAAGACCAACCTTTGAATTATAGGCATAGACAAAAGCAAAGAATCTCAGGTGAATGTCATAGGCCAGATTTAACAAGATTATAGAAAACTTCCCCCAAATTAAGTTAAGATACACCCATCCAAACACAATGAGAACATAAAACACCAAATAGACAAGACCAGAAAAGAAAATCCCCACAGTATATCATAGGTAAACACTATTTTTTTTTGGTCTTTTCAAGACAGGGTTTCTCTGTGTAGTTTTGTGCCTTTCCTGGAACTCACTCTGTAGACCAGGCTGGCCTCGAACTCACAGAGATCCGCCTGCCTCTGCCTCCCGAGAGCTGGGATTAAAGGCGTGTGCCACCACTGCCCGGCTTTTTTTTTTTTTTTTGAGCTGAGGATCAAACCCAGGGCCTTGTGCTTGCTAGGCAAGCGCTCTACCACTGAGCTAAATCCCCAATGGTAAACACTAATTATACATAACAAAGAAAGTATACTGAAAGCTGCAAGATAAAACTGAAAGTCCCATATTAAGGAAACCTATCAGAATAACAGTAATTTCTAAATGGAACCTCTGTAAGTGAGAAGGACCTTGAGCAATGCACTGCAAGTCCTAAAAGACCATGATTGGTCTTGATACTCAGCAAAACTCTCTGCCATAGTTGAAGGGAAAGAAAAACTTTCCATGATATAAACAGGCTAAAAACATTTACAATCAAGAAACTAAACCACAGGAAGCAATATTTTCATCTAAAAAGATGAGAATGAGCATAGCCAGGAGACCATACAATGAAATACAAAGCCATAATTACTAAAGCACAAAGTACCACTGAGAACACAAACAATAACACCAAAAATCAACAACACAATGACCAGAAACTTGCACAGCACTTCTCCTTATACCTACAGATGAATGTAGCTCTCAGAGGCAGGCAGATCTCTGTGAGTTCGAGGCCAGCCTGGTCTACAAAGAGAGTTCCAGGAAAGGCGCAAAGCTACACAGAGAAACCCTGTCTCGAAAAAACAAAAAGTGTAGTTCTCACTCCTCATCAAGGAAACTTCCTTTGCAACATATGGAGACCATTACAGAAAACACAATTAGTCAAAATATAGAGTTGTGGAGATAAGTTCCAACTGACACATATGCAACACAACGCCTGCACCTAAAACTCAATAATCATTACAAAAAAGGGGGAGGGAAGATTGTAAGAGCCGGAGGAACAGTAAGTGTGCTGTGAGACTGTGTCTCCTAGAAATGACAAGAAAGCTACTCCCATGAAGTCTCTCACCAACATGGCTGGCTAAATATGACCTGAACAAGGATGCCACCGATAGACATGCTATTGTGGAAGGGGAAAAGCTCATGAGGTCTCAACTCTAGACCAATAACTATAAGCAACGAAGAAATGCTGAGAGTGGGAGAAATAGTCATCCCCAGGGAAGAGTCCCTTGCCCCCCAAATTGGTTATTCAATATCAAATGGGTCGGCCCTAAAAACATGTACATACAAGTAACATTATACAAGCTGAGCAGGTTGTAGTGATGTATTTAGAACTCTGTGTGTGTGTATGTGTGTGCATGCCTATTTATGTAACAAATGTAACAACAATTAAAGAAAAAAAGGCAATGAATGGGAGGATTCAGAGGGAGGAAAGGGAAAGGGGAAATGGTAATTATATTATGAACTAAAAAATATTTTAAAAAGGAAAGTAGAATAGAGATTATCGGGATCTGGAAGGAAGAATTCTGAATTATTAGCGGTTACAAAGTTATAGTTTAGAATGAAGAAATATTGGGGGAATTAATAGTGATAGGTGTACAGAAATAAGAATACACATAAAGTATGTTTCTGAAATACATCCTTAAAAACAGCTAAAATGGGGCTGGAGAGATGGTTCAGCAGTTAAAAACATTTGCTGCTCTTCTAGATGTCCCAGGTTTGGTTTCCAGTACCCCACATTGAGCAGCTCACAACTGCATGTAACTCCAGATCCAGGGTATCTGATGCCTTTCTGGCCTTTGCACACACTGGCATGCACATGGTGCGCATAGATACACCCAGACACACAAACACATACACATAAAAAAATCTTTAAAAAAACAACCAAAAGATGAAACTACCAATTTAAGCCAGTAATTATACGTAGCTCAAAATAACAGGAAGTGAAAGCCAATACTAAAGCAGTTATCTATACAAAAATACAAACCTTGATACAAATAAATATAGAATATTCCTTGAACAAAAATATCCATATTACTTTTACCATTATAATTATTGGCACAAAGATATAAAACCAAATGTAAAATATCTGCTTACTGTCAACTACTTAAACAAGCAATGTATTACCTGTTTCACATCTTTAGAAATTTATTTCACCTCACTATTAAGCTGATGGTGACTCAAGTTTGTAACAAACACAAATGTCAGTTCAAATTCAGCACATAATAGTTATGTCTAAAATGTCAAATGACATGCCATGATATACATTACAGTACCCAGGATAAAAATGCATCCATCATTTGTGTAATTCTGTTATAATTCTACCCACCTTTCAGATTTGTTTTGTCGAATACATCCTTCAATTATTTCTTTCACTTCAGGGTCTGTGACTTTATTGAAGCTGGCTGGTTTTATGCCCTGGGAGAAGAAAAGACTTTCTTGTTATAAATTAAACAATTGAAAGTGCAAATCAACATGGTATTTATTAAACATTTTTTTATAAAAATATCCAATTATTCAATGAGATCATTATACATATATATTTAACTTCTAAAATTTTAAGCAGGGTCTCACTACATAGCCCTGGTTAGGGTGGAACTCTCTATGTCAGTTTCTCAACCCCTTGGGAGGGGGTGTTGAACAACCCTTTCCCAGGGGTCGCATAGCAGATATCCTGCATATCAGATATTTACACAATTCATAACAGTAGCAAAATTATCTATGAATTAGCAATAAATATAATTGTATGGTTGAGGGTCACCACAACATGAGGAACTGTATTAAAGGGTCGAAGCATCAGGAAGGTTGAGAACCACTGCTCTATGTAGAACAGGCTGGCCACAAACTCATAGAAATCTGCCTGCCTCTGCCTCCCAAATGCTGAGAATATAAGGCTTGTGCCACCACATCCAGTCAAATTTAACTTTTTAAAATTACATTTTATTGACTGGTGGGGGAGGGAGGATCTAGCACACACGTGGAAGTCAAGAGAGTAACTTGCAGGAGGAGATAATCTCCTTCTACCATGGATTTTCCAGGAATTGAACTCAGGTTGTCAGGCTTGATAGAAGATGACCAGCTGTGTCATCTCACCAGCCCAAGTTTAACTTTTTAAAAAGGATTTTTATCACAGCTCCATAAATAACTACAAATTGTGAATAATCTACATTAATAACTGAGGCAAACTTATATTAATATTATATATAGAAACATATAGAGACTAAAAATACTATTATACTTAATAATATGGGGAATTCTCATAGTTTAATATGAAACAATAGAGGGAAAAGCAAGATGGCACATATATATACATTATAATCCTAACTGGGAAAACATAACAGGGGCTAGAGAGATGGCTCAGTGGTTAAGAGCAGTTGCTGTTCTTTTAGAGGACCCAAGTTCAATTCCCAGAACCCATACTGAGTGGATCACAACCATATGTTACTCCAGCTCCAGGGGATCTGATATCTTCTTCTGGCCTCCATTGGTAATCATAAACATGTATGCAAGTACCCATTCATAAACACATACATAATTTAAAAAAAAGAAAATTTAATAATGGACCTGCAAGATACCTCAGCAGGTTAAAGGTGCTTGCTACCGCACCTAATGACCTGACTTCAATCTCAGAACCCACATAAAGGTAGAAGGAAGAGAACTGACTCACACATATTGGCATCTGATCCCCACACTCACCATGTGGCACATATGTACCCACACATACACAATAAATAAAATGTAAGGGGGAGGAGAAGGCAGTGAGAAGACTTGACCTGAGTTCCAGCCTCCATCCCACAATGTGTCAGGAGAGAACTGACTCCTACAAGTTGTCTTTTAGCCTCCATACTCAGGAATGTGACTGTGAGGATTTGTGCATGCGTGCACACACAAACACACACACACACACACACACACACACACACACACACACACACACA
>CABHPR010137155.1:20741-36572 GCA_902168415.1 Peromyscus melanophrys | reverse complement strand
ACACACACACACACACACACACACACACACACACACACACACACACACGATGAATGAAATACATTTTTAAAGTAAAATGGAAAAAAGCTTTTTAAAAAAAGCAAATATAGTAACTATTTTTGAATCAGAGAAAAAGTAGGTTTGTCTGCTTGCTTCCTTTGAGGCAGGATCTCGTTTATGTGCCAAGTTTCATGATCCTGTTTCAAATTCCCAAATAGCTGGGACCACAGACCTGCACTACCACGCCAGGCAAAATGAGTATGGTTTTAAAAACCTTTGAAGTCTAGCACAGTGGTCCATGCTACAAACCAGTACCAGAGAGGTGAAAGCAAGAGGACCAGAAGTTCAAGGTCACCTTGAGCTACTTAGTGAGACCCAGTCACAGAAAACATAACTTAAAAATAATGACTTCTCTATTTCTAGTATGCTGAATTCAATGTAGTTCAAAGTCTTCTAAAATGGCTAGAAGCCACAAACAAACAGTATGCTTGTGTGCACATAGTTACAAATGTATATGCTAACGCATGAAAATATAAAGAAATATGTAAAACCTTTTTCTACTTAAGCAATACTAATACACTGAGAGAATTTCTCCTCAAGCTAATTATTAGGTTCTTGAATACTAATAAGAAACAAATAAAATCCAGAAAGTGTAAAAAAAAAAAAAAAAGGCTGTAGCTAAGATGGCAGCTGAGAAGCTGCTGCTGTGTGACTCACTAAAGGAGAAAAGTCAGAATAGACTATTCTAAAGAGAAAAAGCAATGAGGAACTTCAGAAATTCATAAAGGTGGCCACAAAATACTTGAAAAGTGCAGAGTAAAGGCTGGGAAACACACAGAAAAGAAGCCAAACCCATCACAATTCCAGGAGTGCTGATCTCTTGAAAGAGAAAAGAAGCTGAGGCTGCTCCAAAAGGTAGGCCAGGAGAAAAGACACTGGCAGTCTTACTTTTAGACTAAGTCCACAGCCCTCCCAAGTCTCCAAGGCAGCTGAGGGGAGGCAGTGACTCCTACAGTGGGGGACAATGGTGAGGACTCTCATTCCTGTCACTATGATTTGGAGGACGGACTTGGGCATCATCTTGGGGGGAATGGTTATTAGAAACTGAGCTGCACTGAGGACCCCAAAATGAAGAGAGGAAGCCTGAATTTAACTTGCCATAGCCATGGAGCAATAGACAGTTCTGGAAAGCTGGAAGGCCATGACCAACAAGCCAAAAAGGGCAGGTGGCAGAAGGCTTGGCTAAGGAAGAGAAACGCATAGGGGAAAGTAACTCTGCTCTCAGTTAAACTGGCAAACCTCATCAACTGAGAATGACCCTAGAGTCTGATAGCCCTGAGCCTTGGGTCAGAAGGTAGATCAATCTCTGCAGCCATCTATCTGCTACTCGATTCTATAAAGCTAAAAGCCTTGGAGCCTCCAGTGGAGTACTTGAAATCCATGGCCTCATCCCTCCAACAGGACGATTAATATTTAAAAGATTTGGAAAGTATGAAGACACATCTTCCACTTGTGTAGATCTTGACAGCTACACATCAGAAATAGGATATCTAAAATACATGAAGAATGGCAAAAACTAAATACTACCAAAAGAAACCTTTAAATCAATAGATTGGCTAATGATCTGAATAGACAGATTATAAAAGTAGAAAGACAAGGGCTTAAGAAATGGCTCTGCAGTTAAGAGCCCCTGCTGATCTACAGAGGGCATGGGTTCAATTCCCACCTTCCACGTAGTGGCTTACAACCATCTGTAACTCCAGTTCCAGGGGAGCCGGTGTTCTCATCTCACCTCTACATAAACCTAGTTATGTATATAGTACACACACAGTACAGATAGGCAAAATACTCATACATATAAAATAAGTCTCAAAAAATTAAAGTGGAAACACAAATGGCCAATATATATTTGAAATAAAAATGATCAGCATTTTCACTGCTCTGGGAAATACAAATTAAAAAACTGCCCCAAGATTCCATCTTATCCCAGCCAAAAGGGCTATCAAGAAAACAAGAAAGGGTCTGGAGAGATGAGTCAGAAGTTAAGAGTGTATACTACCCCCCACACAAAAAGGGTTTCTCTGTGTAGCTCTGGCTGTCCTGGAATTCACTCTGTAGACCAGGCTGGTCTCATTCAGGCATTCACCTGCCTCTGCCTCCTGAGTACTGGGACTAAAGGTGTGCACCACCACCACCACCACCACCACCACCACCACCACCACCACCACCCCCACCACCACCACCCCACCCGCCCACCCCCCACCCAACCCCCCGGCTAAGAGTATATACAATCTTTTTTTTTTTTGGTCGGATCTGAGGACTGAACCCAGGGCCTTGCACTTGCTAGGCATGCGCTCTACCACTGAACTAAATCCCCAACCCCAAGTGTATACTAACTATTCTTGCAGAGGAGTCACATTCAGTTCCCAGCACTGGTATTGGGTGTGGCTCATACTACCTATAACTCTAGATCCAAGGGACATAATTCCTTCTTCTGGCCTTCACAGGAACCTGCATTTATGTGCATATAACCACACAGAGACATACACAAATAATAAAAATAATAAAAATAAGACCTGGAGAGATAGCTCAGCAGTTAAAAGCACTTGCTGCTATTTCAAAAGACTCAAGTTTGGTTCCCAGCACCCAAAGGACTCTACATCAATATACCACAAAAGTAATTGTACATCTATGTTTACTTCCACACTATTCACAATAGCCACAGTACCCAGCAGTCAGTCTATATGTCCACCAACAGATGAATGGCAAAAAGAAAATGCACATATACATAATGGAATTTTGTGCAGCCCTAATATGAGATCATGACATTTTCAAGAGAACAGCTATAATTGGAAACCACCATGTTAAATAAAATAAACCAGTCTTGGTAAGACAAATACCACATGTTCTTCCTCATATGTGAAACCTAGACTTAAAATTATATATGTGTGTATATGTATTTACATGTGTGTGTTTATAGCTGACAAAATTAGAAAGGATCATGAGAGAAGAGGAAGAGATCTTAAGAGAAATGGAGAGTAACAAACACGTGTGATAGGAAGCTGGGTGTGGTGGTAGACGCCTTTAATCTTAGCACTCAGGAGACAGAGGCAGGGAGATCTCTGAGTTCAAGGCTAGCCTGGTCTATATCCAGGATGGTTCCAGGATAGCCAGGGCTACACAGTGAGACCCTGTCTCAAAATAAACAAACACATGTAATAGGAAAACAGAAAAGGACTAATTGGTGGAACAAAGGAAACAGACTGCAGGGGGCAGGGAGACATAGGAGAGGGCCAGGCATAAGAGAAAAACATGAGAATAAAATTTACTGATGCATATGTATAAAGAAGGTTTGATGAATTCCATTATATTATATTGTAATCTAAAAGATATAAAACAACAACAAAAGAAAACTGGGGCCATCAACATTTCACCATGGACAGAGAAAGGGTTCATAATGCCAAACCCTTCCGTAAGAAGTTAACAGGGAAGTAAGTTAACCATTAACAGGCAGGAATATGCAGGAATTACATTCTTCAGTGGTGTAGCCACTATAAAGGTGCTCTTGCTCAAGTAAATAATACCTCACTCATGCTCATGCAAGGAACCCAAATTAAATGCAGTACGGTACAGAAGAAAAAGACACAAAATTAGGAGGGCCTCGGGAAGGGGTTTAATCTGAGGTACAAGGGCATAAGAGAGAATAATGGGCTGAATAAGATCCAAGTACATTAATATGTGTGTGAAAGAATATAATTATGAAATTGTAAATGAACAAATAAAAGTTTTAGACGAGAAGAAATACAAATGGCTAATAAATAAATGAGCTATGAAAGTAGAAGGGGGAATACAGAGGGCAGAAAGTTACAGTGGGGAAAGTTGGAAATGAGGGAAGACTGGGAGAAAAGGGGAAAAAAACCAACCAAAATGAAGTATGCATGAAAATGCCATAAAGGAACTTATTCCTTTGTAAGCTAATTTAAAAATATAACAAAATCAAAATAAAACCAAGAATAAAAAATAATTTCCAAACATTAGCCACAGATTAAGGAGTCTCTCAACCTTCATCAGAGAAGCCTGTTTGCAGTAGATGAGGATCAACACAATGACCCACAAGTGGCTCAGGAGCAGAGAATAAAAGACTCTGAAATGTTCAGCCCTAAGTGGGACATCTATATTGCAACCCCTCCTCCTGAGGCTCAAGGATCATTAAGAGACAGAAAGAGCCAGAGGCAGTGGGTGACTACAAGAAAACAGTGTCTTCTAAGCAAGGTAGGGCAGCTGCACATATGAACTCACAGTGCTTGTGACAGCATGCACAAAACCTGTGCACGCCTAAGCCAGACCAAACCTCAGCATGGAGAGGGGAGTTGGGCATAAAGTTTCACCCTTAGATGAGGAGCTACTGGAATTTCTTAGCAGTTGACAGAGAATGGATCAGTTTTCTCTAAAAGTGTAGCCTTTCATAAGTCGACCATGCTCCAGTAGAAGCATCCAAAAATATCTGAACAGCACAAATAGGCCTTGCGGGGGAGGAGGGCATGAACGATAGACAATGAAGTTGAATGGAAAAGGAGAATGGATCTAAGAGGAGTTGGGGGAGGGAGGGTGAATACAATCAAAATATACCACATGATATTCTCAAAGAACTAATTAAAATTAAGCAATACAAAAGAAATGAAAACCAATGCTGGCAAGGAGATGTAAAAAGTAGAAACCTTATTAATTGCTGGTAGGAATGTAATGTATTGCAACCATTGTGGATATCAGTATGGAGGCGCCTCAAAAAACTAAAAATAAAACTACCATATAACCAAGCTATAACACTCTAGAGTATATATCCAAAGGACTCTTTAGTCAACATACCACAGAGACACTTATACAACTGCGTTTATTGATACACAATCCAAAACAGCTAAGAAATGAACCGGTCTAGATGTCTATCCACAAATAACTATATAATAAAAGTGTGGTACATATATACAATAGAATTTTATTCAACTATAAAGAATAACGAAATCACAGTATTTGCAGGAAAATGGATGAAACTGGAAATCATATGTTAAGCAAAATAAGCCAGAAAACATGTTTTCTGCATATTTGGAATCTTAAGTGTGTGTGTGTGTGTGTGTGTGTGTGTGTGTGTGTGTGTGTGTGTGTATGGGCAAAAAGGGAGCCATGAAAATGGAGGGAGAGACTGGGTGATAATGGAATATATAATATAAAATCAGAGAGAGAATTATTAGTGGGGGTAGAAAACCAGCAAGATGTAGACAGGGAAAATAGGAGAGAGAGGATGAATAAGAACAAATTAAAACAATACATACATATGAAAAATGCCAAAAGATAACTATTACTTTATATGCACACTTTAAAAAAATACATACATGTGGTCCAGACAACTTATAATTTTCCTGTAAGCATGTTATCTACCTGAATCTGCTCATTTTACTACCTTTTGTTTATAAGTTTTAGGCTTTCAGAAAATTATCCAGGTATCATTGTAGTCACTAAACAGTAAATTACAAATTAAGCTGAAAGAATAATTGCCATGGATTGAGATAATCTAAGACCTACTTCTACACCTATCATACTACCTTAAAGAATACAGAATCACAAAGTCTTGTTATCATATACTAGATAAATCTGGCAAGATTTGAAATTAATTTGGATCCAAAATACAAGAAGCTTTGAGAGAGGTAGAAATGTAAATTGTGATATGACATTTTTGTATGTTAATATAAAAATAATAGGCATTCAAAATTGCAGTTATGCTTAGGGTATGGATCAGTGGCAGAGCATTTGTGTAGCTTTCATTAGGCCCTGAATTTGATCCCCAGAATCACAAAAAAAGACATATTATGCACAGCACTTGGGAGGCTAAGGTAGAAGGGTCAGGAGTTCAAGGCCAGCCTCAGCAACATGGTAAGACCCTGTTAATGTTACTCTATTCATAGAAAAAGTCCTTTACTATCTCTCCACTGACCTCTTCCTGATTTCCTTGGCAATTTATGCCTTTCTCTATATGTAAGTAAAGACAGTCATAGAACTATAATTTATAAATCAAGCACAAAATACTTTTGCACTTGGGGTTCTTTAAATAAAGGACACAAACTAAAAAGGCACTGTAGCTCTATTTCTGAGCTCTTATCAGAGGATGAGAAGGAATTAGGAATTGTTGCTTAATGGGTATAAGTTGTAATGAAACAGCAGGAATAAGCTTTGAAATATACTCCACAGCACAGTGACTATAGTCAATAATACATAGCATATTATAAAGTAATTTTAAAAAGTAAGTTTGAAATGTCTCACCACAAAAAATGATAAATAAGTTACAGGTAAACTACATTGATTTTACATTGTATATATCATATTGTATCACATAACTGTATACAATTGTCATTTGTCTATTTAAAATAATTGACTCTTTCATAGTCTATCTCAAGTCACCCAGCCATATGTGGAGTAGTCCACCCTAAACAATGAAAACACTCCAATTCTACTTTGTATCCCTTACTATACTCCTATCCTTTTATTTTATACTTCTCTTTTTCTTATTTTCAGGATAGGGTTTCATCGTGTAGCCCAGGCTGGCCTCAAACTTGCAACCCTCTTACCTCAGCCTCCCAAGTGCACCGCCATGTCTTGCTAGCTATTTCTTAATTGATTATTATTCTGCTCCTAGAGATGTAAGCTCTCTGAGGGTAGCAAACATTTATTGTCATTGCAGTTCTTGCAATTTCTAACACAAAAAATTATTCATATCAGGGATTCACACGTTTCACCTGTTAAACTACATACTGAATTCTCTTGAGCACTAAAGTATTATAGTCCTTCAAACTCTTGTAGTCAATCTTTACTATCCAATTTTAAAAATTAAGACCAATCAAGCCAGGTGTTGTAGTGTAGCATGCTTTTAATCTCAGCACTTCAGAGGCACAGGCAGGTGGATATCTGTGAGTTTGTGGCAGTGTCTGATCTGTGTAGTGAGTTCCAGGACAGCCAGAGGTACATAGCAAGATGCAGAAAAAAAAAGAGAAAATCAAGAGCAATCTAATATCTGAAACTGTACCACAATTAAGGATGACATACCTGTACATTTCTCCAAAATAATATAGAGCATTGTATAGGACCCTAATAAGAGTTCAAGTACATAAATAGAAACCTTTATAAATCTAAACCTTTTCTAAGTGTAATTGTTAAACTAACATTGTTATATAAAATTAAACCATGGAAAGGGAAGGTTTCTCTTCCACTAAGCCACACCCCTTGTCCCATAATTAAATTCAACTAAGTCAATTTTATCAATTTCAACATAAAATGTGGCAATCTGTAAAGTAAAATGAATAAAATTATACCTACACTGGTTACTTTACGGTATATTTGAGCTGCATTCTGGCACTCGGAATACGGATACTCCGAAGTAGCCATTTCCAACATACACATCCCAAAAGCATAAACATCTACAGATTCATCATAGTGTTCTTCATACATCTCTGGAGCCATAAACTCAGGAGTGCCTACAAAATAATACCACAACCATATTTTTATTAAAGAAAAAGATATATTCATCAAGGTTTCCTTTCCCATTAAAATTATCTATTAATTTCTGTTCCTTCATAGTAAACCTGTAAGTTAGGCTAGGCATGGTGGTGCACACCTTTAGTTCTAGCACTTGGGAGACAGAGGTAGGTGAATCTCTTTGAGTTCAAGGCCAGCATAGTCTACACAGTAAGTTCTAGGACAGCCAATGCCATGCAGAGAGACTGTCTCAAAAACAAACAAAGGAAATTTAACGTTTTGTACCAATGAAGCACAATTTAAAGTACAACTCAAGGTTAGGTTAAGATGTTAAAAACTTTAGACAGGCATGGTGGCTCACACTTGTAATCCTAGTACTTGAACAATAACAAGCAAGGCCATCAGAATTTTAAGGTTATTCTCAGCTACATAGTATGTTCAAGGCCATCCTGGTCTATAATGAAATCCTGTCTCAAGAAAAGAAAAGGCCAGGCACTTTGATGCTCACCTTTGATGCCTGCACTCAGGAGACAGTGACAGGAGGATCTCCGAGTTTGAGGCCAGCCTACTATACAGGTAGTTCCAGGTCAGCCAGAACTATATAATAGAGAGACCCTGTCTCCAGAAAAAAGACAGCTATAGATAAAATCTGATTTTATTTTTTATTTGTATCTTTTTAGTTCAAATTTGGATAAATTAATTTAGTAAATTTTGTTCCTTAAGTCCTCAAAATCTTTCAATAATCCTTAACAGATGAGACTGGAGAAGTAGTTCAGTAGTTAAGAGCACTTGCAGAGGACCTGGGGTTCAGTTCCTAGCACCCACATGGTGGCTCACAACTGTCTGTAACTCCAGCTCTAAGGGCTCCAATGCCCTCTTCTGACCTCTATGGGCATTGCATATGCACAGACATACATGTAGGCAAAACACCCACACATGTAAAATAAAGATAAATTAAAAAAATAATAGTCCGTAATACATTCTATAAAATATACACACTAGGGTGTGATGGAAATAAGTCAGTTTTCATATAATTGGTATTTCAAATCACATTCACAAATATTTCAGAGAAAATTAACAGCTGAGTGTGCTGGCTGGGTCCTAAAATCCCAAGACTGAGGTGTTCAGGTCATCTTCTATTACATAGTGAATTTGAGGCCTACCTGAGTTACACAAGACCCAGTCTCAATAAAAAACGTGTGTGTGTGTGTGTGTGTGTGTGTGTGTGTGTGTGTGTGTGTGTGTGTGTGTAAAACAAAAATTAACCTTAAAAAACAGGCAGTGGTCAAAACTTTGCCCAATCCCATCATTGACTCATCATCTCTGTTCTAGCCCTATACAACTGACAAATCTAATGCCCAGACAGTAAACTGTAAAATAGTAGTCACCAATGACACTCTTAGCAAATGATGTGCGCATTAAGGTTGCAAGTCCCAGATCACCAATCTTCACAGATCCAGTGGGTCCTGTGATGAAAATGTTGTCACATTTCAGATCCCGGTGAATAATAGGAGGGGTCCTTGTGTGCAAGAATTGCAATCCTTTTAAGATTTGCCTGCACCAACTTCTTAAGACCTTTGGCTTCATGACTTTAAATCGTTTTAAGTACCTATACAAAGAAACAAAGATCATGTGTAAACAAACATTCCCAGATTATTCTATAAATATCACTATGAATGAGTTGCTCTGCTTATTTACTTACTAGGAATACTACCCTTGAACAATTTAATGTTTTTTAATTTTTACTTACATATTTGTTAATGTGTACATATGTGCAACTGCCTGTGGGGGTCAGAAGAGGACACTGGACCCTCTGAACCTGGAGTTACAGACAGTTGTGAGTTGCCTGCCCAATGTGGATACCAAGACTTGAACTCTGATCTCTGGAAGAGCAGCAGGTACTCTTAACCACTGAGCCATCTCTCTAGCCCCTGAATTATTTTCTATTGTCTGCTGCAGCAAAAAAAAAAATCTATCTAAACCCTCATTTTCATCTAATCTTTCAGTGACTTACAGTCACTTTACAGGTCATTTAAGTTTACCATCCCACCTCACAGACCATCAAAAAAAATGGTATGACCTACACCAAAAGATATGCTACAAAGTCTAGTACTTTTAATTCAAAATAAGAACCATATTAGAATGAGTTTTTGGAATAGAAGCACTATTTCAAAAAGAAAGCCCTTCTCTACATCTAAATAATTACTTATACAGGTACTGGAGGACATAGCTATATAAAATTTTACTGGAAAATGTTAGGGAAAATGTACACTTCACATTTAATTATTTACAATTGATTATACAATCAATTTATACTAAATGAAGAGTTGGTTACAAACAAAAGACTATATTATGTAGTAGTTATTCCTTACAAGATGTGTAAGTTTGACCAAACCCTCAGCAAGTCATTATCTTTTTAAAAATGCAATCATAGTCTATAATAATTTTTAACTCAAATTTTATGATATCTCTGAAACATTAACTTTTGTGGGTTTTTTTTTTAGATTTATTTATTTTATGTGTATGAGGGTTTGCCTGCATGTGTATGTTTTCTAAGTGAGTGCCAGGCACTCACTGATGTCAGAAGAGGTCATTAGATTCCCTGGTTGTAAGCCATCACATGGGTGCTAGGAGTCTCTGCAAGAGCAACAAGGGCTCTTAACTTATGAGCCATCTCTCTACTCCCCTTTTTTATGTTTTTGAGGCATGGTCTCATGTAGCTCAGGCTGGCCATGAACTCATCATGTAGCCAAGAATGACCCTGAACTCCTGATCCTCCTCTCTCTACCCCCCCCCCCCACATAAACTCAGTGCTAAGATTAAAGAAAGGTGGGTGCCACTGTTCCAGTTTTATGTGGTGCTGGGATTGAACCCATGGCTTAATTCATACTAGGCCAGCACTTAACCAACTGAGCTTCATCCCCAGATCCCCAAACATTACCTTTTCAGCATTGCATAGTCTAATAAACTGCATTAATATCCTGATTTTTCAATCTGAAATAGATTCTACAAGTTCTTTTGTTGTTCTTGTTGTTGTTATAGTACTAGGGATAAATCCCAAGGCCTTGTACATACTATAAGTGCTATTTCACTGAGCTCTAACCCCAGCCCCTCTACAAACCCTTAAGCCAGAAAGTTTATAAATAACATTTATGATTCCTTAAAATGATTTCCATCTCAACCGGTACTAGCAGAGTCAACTTACGTCTTTAAGGTTCCTGATGTCATCAGTTCAGTCACTAACACAATACATTTCTTTCCTTTTAATATAGACTCCCAGGAATCATAAAATCGAACTATATTGGGATGCTGGAGGCCTTTCAACATCTCTGCTTCTTCTTTGAACCGTTGCTGCTCAGCTTTAGTTAGTTTGCGGTCCTAAAGTGTAAGAACAAGTGCCAAATTAATAACACAGACATTTCCATGCACATCTCTCATAGCTCAACTGAGTGCCTTACTGGAGGCATAGATGTCTTACACCTATCAATTTCTTCTCAATAGCTATAGAATCACAGCTATTCTTTCTTAATTGGCTCTTTAATCAGGTAATTCAACTATTGTTACATTTCATAACTATGCTATAAACACACCCACATAACATCAATATCTTAAGGGCTTTGGGATAGAGTTTGGTGGTAGAGTGCTTATGTTATCTCAAAATGAATTGACAAAACGTAATAAAAGAGGTAATTGCGATGTTTCCCTAAGAAATCTCCAAGTTTTCATATCTAGAAGATCTCTAAAAATCAGAACAAAAAGCCAGGCGGTGGTAGCGCATGCCTTTAATCCCAGCACTCGGGAGACAGAGCCAGGCGAATCTTTGTGAGTTCGAGTCCAGCCTGGGCTACAGAGTGAGATCCAGGACAGGCTCCAAAGCTACACAGAGAAACCCTGTCTCAAAAAACAAAACAAAACAATCAGAACAAAAATAAACAAATGATAATGAGACTTAGGCATTTATTCCAGTTTAGTTTCTGGATTGTTAAAATAAGACTGCTCTGAAAGAAATATTGGGCTACTAACATAATGAAAGACCTTCAGATAGGCACTAGACCTCTAATCTGCTACATTCATTAAAGGTGAAAAGTCACAGGTGCAATGCTTATAAAATCCTGAAGGACTGTGATCCTAAAATTCTGAAGTCAGACAAACTATCATGTTAAGAAAAGAAAAATGCCTATATTTCTAGAAATAAGGAGAGAGAAAACATCCATCCCATACAACTCTTCTGAAAATATTATTCAAATACTTCCAATAAAAAAATGGACAAGTCAGGTGTACATCTTTAACTCCAGCACTCGGGAGACAGAGGCAGGTGGATCTCTGTGAGTTCGAGGCCAGCCTGGTCTACAGAGCAAGTTCCAGGACAGCCAGGACTGTTACACAGAGAAACCCTGTCTTGAAAAACACAAAAACAAAAGAATAAAAAGGCCAAACTTTTATCGGGGCCAAGAACCTGTGATGAGACAGGTCACAGACCCTAGAGGAGAGCCTGCTAAATGAACATAGTATGAAACCAACTCCTAGTGACTTGCTGTTTATACCCATAGATTAGCACATCTCTCAACCCTCATCAGAGAAACTTCTTTTTAGCAGTAGACGGTGATTAACACAGAGACCTACAACTGACCAACATGCAGACAACAAGAGATTGTAAAGTGTTAAGCCCCAAATGGGACCTCTATATCACACCCTGCTCCTCTTAAAGCTCAGGGATCATTGCAGAAGATGGCCGGAAAGATTTGCGAGAGGTGGTGGAAGACTACAACAAAACAGTGTTTCTAGGATACAACAGGGATGCTATATAGATGAACTCACAGCAGTTGTGACAGCGTGCACACCTGTAGAAGCTCAAGCCAGACACAGTGAGTATTTTTAGCTATCACAGCAGGTATAATGAAGATATCAGACTATGGCGTTAATTTTAATTAACAATCAACAACCCAATTAAAAGAAAGATTTGAAGAGAGATTCAGGGGATATAGATCAGGTATTGAAGAAATGATAAAATGAGGCCCTGGGTGTGATCCCCAGCATTGACAGAAACTGAACACATTTCATCAAGTAAGTTACACATATGGGTCAACTTTGTTGGCTGGTTTTGTTTGTTTTTTTGGGACATGGACCAGACTGGCCTGGAACTCACAGAGATCTGCCTGTCTCAGCCTGAATACTGGGATTAAAGGTATTCACTACCATATCTGGCAACATCATATGATATCATCCTTAGGTTTATCACTGTTGGAAAGAGGTGTATTGTTTTTTTGTTTTGTTTTGTTTTTATGAGACAAGTTCTCATGTACCCAGGATGGCACTGAAGAACTGAACCTCCTGCCTCTTGCTAAGATTACAAGCATGTACAACCGTACTGTGCTTTGTTTTTTACCCTTTGGAGTGGGGTTCTCTCTCTCTTGTCCAAGTTGGTCTCAAATTCATGATTCTATTACCTCAGTCTTCCAAGTAGCTAAGATTACAGCCTATGCACCAACACTCCACAAGTTTCTTTTTAAATAGATACGTACTTTGTTAAGGTCTCCTACTGCAAATTTGCCTAGGTGCTTTTGGTTTTTTTTTTTTTTGCAAATAACAATCTTCACTTTTAATTGCATTAAATTTGTATGTACATACTTGTGTGTGTCACAGTGTATGCAGAGGTCAGAGGGTTTAATATTTTAATATTACACTGGACATTTTTTTATCTATATTTGTGGAGAATGCTAAAATTGTTATTAAATATATTTATTTGGGTTTGACTGTGTGTACAAGGGATGCCATAGAATTCATGTGGCGATCAGAGGACAACCCTCTGGAGTCTGATCTTTCCTTCCACCATATGGGTCCTGGGGATCAAACTCAGGTCATCAGGCTTGGTAACAAGTGCCTTTACCCTTTGACTCATCTCTCCAGTGCTGATAGCTTTCTTATAAAATCTTACTCTGCTTTTGGTAGCACAAGTTGGACTCTGATTTGCTCTTTGTTCTGCTGTCTTAAGGCAATCAATGCTCTGGAAAACTCAGTATAGCAAAGGCGTATGCCTCTAGTCATCCTATCCTATGTAACAGAAAAATCAGAGACTCAAATTTTCCAGGAAGACATTTTATTTTCAACAGGAAATAGTAAGTCAATCTCTCTCTTATATTTGTACTGTTCTATTTTCTAACATTATTGATTTTGCTAAAATAGCAGCAATATTGAAAAAAGGTGCTAACAGTCATGATTACCTCCTACTAGATTTTCATAAATAAAACAGCTTTATCAACCTAGAGCTTAAAAGACTATTTTGTTTTAAAGAAACTGTTTAAAATTCAGTGATTTCCATACACACACATAATAGTTTTGCTTTTTAATTAAGAGTATCTGCAGAATTCTACCTATTATCTTCTCAGCACCTACTAATACAATCATATGTTTTATTGGTAAGTTTCCTAGTATGGAATTAGTCTTAAATTCCTTCTTTCTCCTATTCTTGTATTTTGGAGATATTAAACCTAGGGCCTCACACATGCTTAGTTAGTATACTCACTAAGCTACACTCCCCAGCGTGTTTTTAAATTCCTAAAACTTACAGCAAAAAACTATGATTCACTAGTGAATTCTATTTGTTAAAATTTTACTAAAGAATTTAATTAACTACTGCATTCATATATGACATTAAGTTATATTTTTCTGTTTCTTGTACAATATAAGGAGTTAGTATTAAAATTACATAGGGTTATGAAATTATTATTGTCATTATTGTTGGTTTTTTTTGAGACAGAGTCTTTCTATGCAGTCCAAGTTGGCTTGAAACTTATGATCCCCCCTGCCTCTGCCTCCTAAGTGTTGGGATTATAGGTATATACCACTTACCACCACATCTAGCTCAGGCTTCATGAATGGGATACAGCAGTTTAACACTGAAATTTCTTGTCATCTAAATTTTACTATGATTTAAAGCTTTGAAGCTACAAGCTCCTGAAGTGAGGTTTGAATTTTGTTTTTCCTTTTTTAAATTATAATAAGAGTGGAGACAATGAGTAAGATTGGGGATTTTGTATTCAGAGGATACAAAAATCTCAATTATATAAGAGTAGTTAAGGCTTTCTATGTATAGTATGGTAAATATAGAAAATAATAATATATTGTACATCTTAAATTTGATGAGAGTAAATTTCAAATGTTATCACTACAAATATTTAAAGATATGTTTGGCTTGATTTAATTATTGTGTATTGTTTTGTAATTATTGTATATTACTTTGATCAATCATAAGACCACTTTGTACTCTAGACAACCGCAATTTATCATTTTATAATTTAAAAGAACAAAAATTAAACTTAGAAAACTAATGTACTGCAAGGCATGATGGCTCGCACCTGTAATACCAGCACTTGGGAGGCTGAATCAGGAGAATTGCAAGTTCAAGGACTTCCTGAATTGCATGAGTCACAGGCCAGCCTGAGATACAGTGAGGTCATTTTTTTTTTTTTTTTTTTTTTTTTTTTTTTGTTTTTTCAAGACAGGGTTTCTCTGTGTAGCTTTGCGCCTTTCCTGGAACTCACTTAGTAGCCCAGGTTGGCCTTGAACTCAGAGATCCGCCTGGCTCTGCCTCCCGAGTGCTGGGATTAAAGGTGTGTGCCACCACCGCCCGGCGTGTGAGAACATTTTTAAAACAAAAACTGAAAAAAGTACTGATAATAATCTTTGTTGAACCTTAACATCTTACTATATTTCCTTATACTTTTTAAATGATTGAAACTTCACATAGTTGAAGATCCTTGCGTACTCTTCCTTGATCCTACCACTTGCTTCCCTTTCCCAGAAATAAATACTATCTCAGTTCATGAAGGTTTTGAAATATTTAAAAATTACATGTGTTCATAATGCTTTGTTGCTGGAATTGAGCCCAAGGCTAAGAGGTATTCTCTACCACTGAGTCTTCAATGACAGTTTATCAATGTTAACATTTCAAAGCTTTTGTTGTTGCTGTTATTGACACTGTTTCAGGCAGGATCCTACTATATAGCACAGGCTAGCCTCAAACTCAAGATTCTCCTGCCTCAGCCTCCCGAGTGTCACCAAAACGTAAGTTATGGGCTTTTAATTGATCTTTATAAACTATTAAATATAATTTCATAATATCATGTCCAATATTTTAATCTTAATTTCCTCTTTCTTTAAAAAACATTTCTATTCTTGCTTCTCTTTGCTTGTTTATATCTTAACTTTTTCCTATCACTGTTTTAAGTTTTGAATAAGCAATAAATGTGGGTTTAATACCCTCTAACAGTTTGTGTGTGTGTGTGTGTGTGTGTGTGTGTGTGTGTGTGT
>CABHPR010137155.1:0-20641 GCA_902168415.1 Peromyscus melanophrys | reverse complement strand
GAGAGAGAGAGAGAGAGAGAGAGAGAGAGAGAGAGAGATTCTGTTTTGTTTTTGAGGTTTGGTCTCATTATTTAGCCCTGGATGGTCTCAAACTCACATGGATCTACCTGCCCCGTCTCCGAGTACAGGTATTAAAGACATGAGCCACTATGCCCAGTTATTTAAATATGGAAATACAGCATGTCCATATTTGATAAAGTAAATAATATACTTACTTTTACTTCTTTTATCTTATGACCTCTAATTTTTACCTAGTTTTTCATCCTTTCTATCAATAAATAGGAACATATTGTATTTTTTCCTTTTTACTAATGGCTTGCCTCCTTTGACACCCATAAATCAGACATATTTCCCTGTAAGTACAGTACATGGTTGAAGAGGTGGCTCAAGGGTTAAGAGCAATGAGTGTTCTTCCAAAGGACTTAGGCTCAATTCCCACCACACACAACCATCTGTAACTTCAGTTCCAGAGGATCCAACACCCTCTTCTGGCTTCCATGGGTACCAAGCACACATGTACAGAGACATACATGCAGGTAAAATACCCATACACATAAAATGAAAAAAAATATATCTTTTAAAAACAAACAAAAAGAAAGTACAGTATTAATATGTTTCCCCTTGTGTTTCTAAACCTTCCAGTCACTACAGTAAATAATTCAAAGTACTGAGACACATCATTCCCACACTATCCACTCTCATACTACTGCTGCTCCTCCAACACTTAAGTTCTATTAAAATGGTCTAGAACTAAAAGTAATACATTGTTATGTTGCCCTCCAAATTTACTCCCTTTTAGCTACATAGTCTTCACTTAGTACTTTTTGTAGTACTGGGGATGGAATCCAGAAGCCTTGTGAAAACCACTGAGCCCTTTTTAAACTTTTGTTGATATTTTATTTACCCAATGTCTACAAGTGTTGGTTATCTAGATCAATCTTCTTTTAACTGTCAAATAATTACACTTTGGTCTTTGTAAGTACACAACTATGTCTCACCTTGCAGACAAGTGATATCTAGACTGGTTGGAGAATCTTGGGTTTTGAAGCCTTTTTCCTTTATTTGTCTGTAGTCTTTTATTTTTTAGGTTCTAGCACTGAAAATAAGAAGTCATGTGCAAGTTCAACTCTTTTTGCTTGTGTGTCTAGTTATCTGCCAGAACTTCTACATTCGTTTTCTTAGATGTCTACTTAGGGTACTATTTCTCCTTGAATATCCATGTTAAAAAGTGACTACTTCTCCTCATACTCAATTGCCCTCTTAGGGGTCCTTAATTTACTAAAAAGGGCACTAGATGCCTTAACATCTAGTAACGATATCATAAATGATGGAGGTAGAGAAGCCATTCCCCAGGAGCTAGCTCTGTACTAAGATGTTATTAGACACCAAGGAAGACTCGGCTCCCTGTCCTTCTAAACTACAAAATCTTAAGATCTAAAGTATTCCCAATCTGTAGACTAAAAAATCAACCAGCCTACCAGTCTTGCAGCTTCTCTCATACTTTTGAGGGGTCAAAACTAAGCAAGGAGGCCAGCAGTTCTTCCTATAAATTATATATAGACTAAATGTCTATGTTTCCCCTTCCAATGTTGATGCTTCAACCTGACAACTTTGAGGAGTCGGTTCTTTCCTTTCACCATGTGGGCTTTGGAGACTGAACTCAACACATCAGACTTGCACAGCAAGAACTTCTTCTACATTCATGGACCATCTTGCTCATCCAGGATATGGGTGACAACATCAATCCTGAGAATATTATGCTAAGTGAGTAACAACTAGACACAAAAGAACAAACACTGCTTATTTTACTTCTATGAAATACCTAAAAAGGGTAAATTTAAAACAAAGTAAAGCCAGGTGTGGTGGCCCACACTTTTAGTAACAGGACTCAGGAAGCAGAGGCAAATGGATCTGTGAGTTTGAGGCCAGTCTGGTCTACGTGTGAGTTCCAGGCCAGCAAGGGCTACATATTGAGACTTTGTTTCAAAAACAAACAAACAAAACCAGTAAGTAGAATCATGGTATCCGGAGTTAGGGAGGGTGAGAAATAGAGAATTATCATTTAATAGTTACAAAGTTTCTATTTGAGATGATAAAAAAGTTCTAGAAATGGATTATTAGTAATTATAAATCAGTTTGACTATACTTGGTGTCACTAAATTAAACATTTAAAATTGAATTTTATGCATATTATGCTACAATAAATATTCAGGGCTGGTGAGACAGTACAGTGCTAAAAGAGCGTGTTGCACAAGCCTGCTGACCTTTTGATCTCTAGAACACATGGCAGAGGGAGAAAATCAGTTCCCCAAAGGTGTCCTCTGACCTCCATATGCATGCTATGGTGTGTGTTAATCAATCTCAATCTCTCTCTCTCCCTCTCCCTCTCCCTCTCCCTCTCCCCCTCCCCCTCTCCCTCTCCCTCTCCCCCCCTCTCCCTCTCCCTCTTTCTCTTCTCTCCCTCTTTTCCCCTCTCCCCCCTCCCATACACAAATAATGATAAACAGAGTAAAAAAATTGGGGTTGGGGATTTAGCTTAGTGGTAGAGTGCTTGCCTAGCAAGTGCAAGACCCTGAGTTCAGTTCTCAACTCCAAAAAAAAAAAAATTGAAAGAATTTTTAAAAAGTGTTCAAAAACCCTGTGTATGGTGGTGCAAACCTGTCATTCCAGCTTGGGAGGCTAAGACAGGTTATTCAGGAGTTCAAGGCCAACCTGGGCTACATAATACCCTACCTTAAATAAAAATCAAAAACAGTTAAGGGACTTAACAAAAGCAAGAAATGCTAAGCACAGAAGATAAACAGAAACAAGTAAAATATTATGTTTTCCTATTATTATATCCTAAATGGTCATAAATTATATCCTAAATGCAATTAGCTATCATCTATACCTGGAAGATCAGATCACTCTAAAGAAAAATTAATATATTTTAAGCTTTCTGATTAAATTTGTAGAATATAAGTATTTCTTAACAACAAACTCAATTACTCTACTTCATAATTTGCCCCTAAATATCAAAGGTAATTACAACTAGGAGTAAACAACTTTATAAAACTGTAACTGCTGTCTCAGACACATTGCTACAGAGAAAGTCCACTAAAAATGCAGGGTCAGTACCTTTAAATTTCTACTTCGGATTCAGGGGACACAAAGTGTGTTAAACTAGTGCCAACACCCAGAGGGAGTACGTACAGTAGAGCTTTCAGCTACTATTGTAATCCTCCCTTGGTCATACTGAGACAGACACTATTATATTAATGGTAACGATTTTGATAGACTAACTTCCACCCATCAACAATGAGGAGAGTTCTTGGTGCAAGAAAGGCAAACTAGAGAGTAGCAATAGCTAATGGAGTTAGCACAGAGCCATTAAAATGCTAATCTAAAGGCTGGTTATGGTGCTACATGCCAGTAGTCCCGGTACTAAGAAGGCTTGGGCAAAAGAACACTAAATTCTGAGGTCAGCCCAGGGTACATGGGGAGATTCTACCTTAAAAAAAATCTAGTCTATGGAAATGAGCCATAAATATTGCTGTTCCAAAGTAAGATCATAAAAAAGCAACAAGCATAAAGTTTTATTATACTTACTCATTTATATTGATAGTAAATAGATGTAAAATTCAAATTAAACAGAATTCAATTACTCCACAGTACACTACAAATACTATCTTTTTATAAATGTTAACTAAACATTTAATCAATTTTAATATGTAGAATAGTAAAAATATACACAAAACCTTTTCTGAAATGTAGACTAACAGCAAGATGACTAACCACCATAGATATTTTATTCAAGGTAAGGAACATATTTTTAAGAGAGTGACTGACCAAAGCCTGCCTCCAGGGCACCCTGCTCTAGCAGAGCTACCTAGGGAAGTGTTTTCCCAGGTGCAGCCTGAAGGCACACAGAGTTTACTGACACTGTTGTCCCAGTAGGATCTTGGCACTATCTACATGGTGCTGGCTTTGTAGGCATGCAAAATGCAAGAGTTGCAATGTTGGGGAGGCCTTGGCTCCAGAAAGCTGCTGATGCCAGGAAACTCATAGCAGTGTCAGGTGTTCTGCCTGGAGCTCCTGATCAGGCTCTTCATGAAACTGGGAAGGTGAAGCCTACATTTAAACAGGGACTGGAGATGCCAGAGCCATGCAACTTCTACTAAGAAGCTATGAATGCTGCAATCCCCTGAGCTGAGTCAGAGCTACCCAAGCCTGTTAGAACCCGGATGAAGCAACCATGAGCCCTGAATACCAGATACAGAATTACAGGGTTCGGTGTTTGCCTTACTAGGGCTTCGGTCTTGCTTTGATCTGATCTTTCCTTGTTATATTCCTTTCAGAATTAGAATTCCTTTTAGAAATGGAATGTTTGGCATGTGACACTGTATATTGGAACTATATAATTTGCATTTTTTTTTAACTTTACAGGAGGTCATAGTTAAGAGACTGATTTGAATCTCTGAAGAGACCGTACTTTGGGATTTTTTTGGACAAATGAACTGTTATGATTCTGGAGATTCTTAGCAAAGGACTAAACATATTTTACATTATTAAAAATGAGATGTTTGAAGTACTGTGGTTTAAAAGTAACGTGTTTGGATGTCAAATTGACAAGAGATGAATTACAATGGTTAATTTTGATTGTAAGGTTGATCAGATTAAACACATATAGGCATCAATAAACCATACCTCTGTGTAAGGGTGTTTCTAAGGAAAAATTAGCTGAGCAGGTTAAGATCTAACCTGAATGTGGGTACATCATTCCATTGCCTGGGTTGCAAACCAGATAAAAAGGGGGAAAAGGGAAAACCAGCTGAGAACCAGTCATTCCTCCTTTCTCTGCTCCCCAACCTGCCTTCTGGCACCAAGCACAGGAGCTGCTCCCACAGCCATTCCTCATCCCAGTGAACTCTATGCCATGAGTCACATCCAAGATTAGGAACATTTCTTTTCTGAAAGGTAAACTATGGTTTTATAATCTCACTCTCTTAATGTAAACATCAACAATGATCTACAAAACTAGATCAGGCTACGTGGATCTATTTCTACAAATGTAAAAAAAAATAACAATGATATAAAAGCTATATAAAATAACTTGTTCAGGTAAGGATAAATAGTGCCTTCCTACAAAGTATCCTATCATTGCTTTTTTTTAATGTTTTTTTATAGCATCGCCTGGCCACAACCATTTATGTAGCCTCCACTTCCTAAGTGATGAGATTAAAGGCACTGCTACTACCATGTCCAGCTCAATGAATGTTCCTAGCATGAACTTCTTCAGCATTTTACCACTATTGTTTATTAATACTCAAACATGTCCCAAGCTTTACAATCATTATCTCTATGTTTCATTTATTTTTTCTTTTGGTTTTTCAAGGCAGGGCTCCTCTGTGTAGCCCGGGCTGTCCTGGAACTCACTCTGTAGACCAGGCTGGCCTCAAACTCACAGAGATCCTCCTGCTTCTGCCTCCCAGGTGCTGGGATTAAAGGCGTGTGCCACCACCACTTAGCTAAAAATAGCAAAATTTTGACACATATACATAAAACTATAAATGATAAACTACCCTCTTTGACCAGACCACTTAATGTGCCTGAACCTCAGATCTGCTATCTGAAAATAATCTTTACCTCATATAACTATTGCCAAAATTGAAAGTAAGAATTTGTGTTCAATTAAATTTTAATTTTATGATAAATGCAAAGTACATAATACCCATTGTTGCTAACTATACTAAAACACCTCAGCTACAAAGTCTATTGTGAAATTTTCAGAAACTTAATAGACATATTAAACAAAGGCCACACAAAGCTAAGAGGTAATGCCAATTGATAAATGTAGAAGAAAAGTAGGAAATAGAAAGTTGCCATTTGAAGCAGAAGGATCACAAATTCAAGACCAGTTTGAGCCAGCAAGTTCCAGATCAGTCTCACATAAAAAGCCCAGAACACCATAACTACAGTGTAGATTACCTGTGTAAATACACCAAAGAGCACCAAAAATTAGTGACTGAAGTGCTGAGAAGTATTTCACAGTGTCAAAGTATATATTCCTAAGACACTTAATCTACAAAGGAGGAAAGATAACTTCATAGTAGGAACAATCTGACAGATAATACTGTAGTCAAGTGGTCAAAATTACATTATCATTAATATGTATCAACACCATGTATCCCCTGCTATCACAGCCTGAACAGAGGAGCATCACTTTTGTGGAAATCTTGCCAAAAATATAGAGCTTAGCTAGCCAA
This sequence comes from Peromyscus melanophrys, assembly GCA_902168415.1. Classification (NCBI taxonomy): domain Eukaryota; kingdom Metazoa; phylum Chordata; class Mammalia; order Rodentia; family Cricetidae; genus Peromyscus; species Peromyscus melanophrys. Next base: position 14,396 of record CABHPR010137155.1, on the reverse strand, counting down.
CCATGGTAGCGCAAGCTGTAAAGCATTTAAGAAGCAGAAGCAGAAGGATTTTATATTTGTGGTCAATATAGTTTACTTAATGAGTTCTTGGTCTTTGTAGGCTATATAGTGAGACCTCATCTCAGAAAGAAAAAGAGAAGGGATGGGAGGGAGAAACTGTTAAGTACCCTTTGAAAGTTCAAGGAAAAACTGTTAAATAGGAAGGGGACCATACAAGTAAACACAGTACAGAAATGTGAATATGATCACAGAACTGAAAAGAGAAGTATTTGAGGGGAGAGTGATATATTCTGATTAAGTTCAATATTTTAGTTGATAGTATATCTTTGTAACTCTTTTGTAAGTACAAAATCATCTGAAAATAAGTGCAAAAAGAAAAATGAGGTAAAGGAGTAGTACCTCTGTTTCTTTCTACTTCTAACCCTCTCATTTCCTTTAAACAGACCCGTATTTAACAACCCTTTCATCTTTTGCTAACTCCAATCTCCAAAGTTTCTTCATATACTGACTATAAACTCCTAGTATAAGCTTTATGAAATCCGGTTGTGTTTGCTTTTTCTCCCTTTTTGTGTCTCTAGCACTTAGTATAAGTCTGGCACATTGCAAGGAGTATTTATTTGCTGAGAAACCAAAAAAAAAAAAAAAGACAACTGTATTAGGTTGTATTCATTTCCTATCGCTACATTAAAAAATTAGCATAAACTTAGTGGATTGAAACACAGACATATTATCTTCCAGAAATGGGAATCAGAAATCTACAGTGACTAGACTGGAATCTAGACAGCAGCACTGTTTCTTCTGGGGCCCTAGGCAACTGTTTAATTCCTTGCCTCTTCCAGCTTTCTAAGCTATTTGCATCCTTTGACTTGGTGACCAAGTCCTGCAACGGCATCACTCCAAACTCTGCTTCTATTCTTAGATCTTTCTCAAATGATTGTCAACCTGCCTCCCTCCTTACAAAGACTGGTGATTAGATGAACCAAAATAATTTCCCTGTTCCCATCTTTAATAGTCTCATCTGCAAAGGTACCTTTTTTGGTTATATTTAGTATGAAACTTGTAGAATTCTCTTCTCTGTCATGTAACTTTGGGTTTTCATGGTTTATAGGTTTTGCTTTTCAGGAAATGGATGTTTTGGTAAATTATTAAAATGGAGGTTGGAATATCACTTGACAATATTCCATCCTTGGAACAAAGATTAAAGAGTAAAATGATTTATCATTCCATCCTTGGAGCAAAAAATAAAATGATTTATCATTTTCTACTTATAAATCTACTGGATCAATCATAAATCTACTAAAAATAATCATAAACTACTAAAATAAAATATAAAATAATAGAATATAAAAAATACTAAATAATCATAAATCTACTGAAAGAGACAGTTGGTTTAGATGTAATCAAGGAGAAATGGGTCTCTCTAAAACTGTAAGATAGGGGTAATGTGGAGCACAGGATTAGCTCTCCCAATTCCAACAGTATTAATTCCCCCTGTCAGCGGAGAAACCTACATGGGACCGAACTAGGCCCTCTGAATGTAGGTGACATTTATGTGGCTAGATCTGTTTGAGGAGCCCTTGGCAGTGGGACCAGGACTTATCCTGAGTGCATGAAATGGTAAAGGTATTTTTAACAATGAAAGGTTCTAAGGATGAAGACATGGGCATCTTTGAGAAGTCATTATTCAGCCTACTATACATATCAATTTCTTTGTTTTTCTTTTTAAAGTCTATCCAACAAATAACTAAAAATAACTCACAAAAACTATTTAGAAACTAATATTTCCAAGACCAGAGTTGTCCCCTTCCACCATCATCCTTTGCCATTTTGCAAAGCATTTGTCTTTGGTTTAGATTTAATCAAGTTATATGATTTGTTAAACAAAGAGACTAGAACATATATATTTAAGCAAGATTCATCATACCTAGATTCAAGATAATCTCTTTTCTCTTGGGTCTATACTTAATATCTATGGCTGGATCTAATGAAAACAAAAGGAAATAGAACTAAAACAGCATTGTGGATGTGGCAGGGCCTTTAAAAGAATTAAGCATATTCATTTTCTTGTGTGGCTCACACAGAATCTAGAAACATTTCTGAAAGGGTAATAAAACTATTTAGGAGTGAAATGAAGTGCCCTACAGTGAATATTTCAAAAAACTATATTTTTTTTTCAGAAACAAGATCTGGCATCTAACTCAATATTTTTCTGCCTCAATCTCCTAAATGTTGGCATTATAGGTGTTAGCATCATGCTTAACCCTTAAACACGGATTTTCAGTTATTTCTTCGACTTCTACATTACCTTGGCTATAATCACTACTATAATATAAGTACATAGAAGCTGGGCGTTGGTGGCGCACGCCTTTAATCCCAGCACTCAGAAGGCAGAGGTAGGCGGATCTCTGTGAGTTTGAGGCCAGCCTGGCCTACACAGTGAGATCCAGGACAGGCACCAAAACAACACAGAGAAACCCTGTCTCGAAAAAACAAAAACAAAACAACAACAATAAAAAGTACATAGAATGTTCACTCAACATGGCAACCTGCTATAGTCGATTGGACCTATTTTTTTTCTTGTTGGTAGTTTTGATTTTCAGTGACATCTTTAGTTCAGACTCTAGATGGAGTTTCTAGATATCTAGGTGCTATTTCAAGGAGGCCTGATCTAGAGAGATGTAACTCAGTTGGCAGAGTTGTTCAGTCCCCCAAAATCAAATAAACTGGGCATGGTGGTACACGCCTTTAATCTCAGCACTCGGGAGGCAGAGCCAGGAAGCTCAGAAGTTCAAGATCGTTCTCAGCTACAACAGTAAATTTAGGGCTAACCTGGAATATATCAGACCACATCTCAAATAAAATATAATAAACTTCCTACACTAGGCACTTAGATTAAATTCCAGTCTATCTGAATGGCAACCAACAGCACTTTATAATGGGTAGAATCTGGATATTTTGTAGACACTGACACTCAAAAGACACCATTAGAATTTAAACAATAATGGCCTACACTTAGTGGCTGTCTTTATTTAATCTTAATTTTGTGGTTTGTTTTTTGTTGCTCTTGTTGGTTTTATTGCTGTTGTTTGGAGGTAGGGTCTCATGTGGCCCAGGCTATAGTCAAGAATGACCTTGAACTTCTAATCCTCCTGCCCCCACCTCCCCAGTTACTAGGATTACAGGCATGTGCCACCATACTTGGTATATATGGTGCTGAGACTGAACTAAAAGCTTTGCTCATGCATGTTAAGGCAAGCGCTGTACCAAACTGAGCCATATTCCCAGTCCAATCTTAATTTTAAGCGTCCCATATGAATGCTGACCATTTTTCATGAATTGACTGAGGTTACCAAGGCTTGTTCTCTTCCTATTTGCCCTACATCTGCCTGAAACTATTCTCATTATAATACCTTCTATGCTGCTTTGTCCCTCATTTGTTAATAGTACTAGATAAAATAGCTATCATAGAACAAAATATATGGTAATTCAGTCATTCTCCCCATTTTTTCTTTAATTTCTCCTTGCTAAACATACTTGAGCTGACTAAGCTCTGTAGAGTCTGGTGAATTCACTTGGCTCTAAATTTCAAAGGCATGAGGATGGAATAGCAATAGAAGTTTTCAAAGAGTCAAGAAAAATCTTTCCTATTTGGAAAAACATCATATGAATTTCACATGTTTTTTGGTATGAAAAAGATAAAGGTAATTATCATACTGAATACATTCCTATCATATACTTAATTTTGTAGTGCAACAATCAACCAATGAGACTTATACACTCAGTTCTTAAAATGAAGTGTTAAGGAGAATTTGGGGAATTTCCTGAAGCTAATAAAAACTTTTCCCAAAGAATGTCACACATAGACTTTTTCTTTTTAAAACAGGAAAGGAAAGCAAGCATGGTGGGCATATGCCTATTACCCTAGCACTAGAGAGGCTGCGACAGGAAGAACATCAGTTTGAACCAAGCCTAGGCTACATAGAGAATTCAGGACCAGCTTGTTGGGCTACACTGAAGACCTTGTCTCAAAATAACAAATAAAAAATGATAAATGTAGAGGCTGGGTACTTTTTTTTTTCTTTTTTTCGTTTTTTGAGACAGGGTTTCTCTGTGTAGCTTTGGTGCCTGTCCTGGATCTCGCTCTGTAGAGCAGGCTGGCCTCGAACTCACAGAGATCCGCCTGGCTCTGCCTCCCAAGTGCTGAGATTAAAGGCGTGTGCCACCGCCACTAAGGCTGGGTACTTTTTATAGCTCAGAGGTACAGCATTTGCCTAGTATGTACAAGGCCCAAAATTTGATCCTAGCATCATAATATAAATAAACAAATGAACAAATTAAATAAATAGAGGGGAAGAGGGGGTATAACTCAACAGCAGAATACTTATATATGGCTCTGAGTTTATTCTTAGCACTGCAAAAATTAAGATAAAAACAATTGACTAGAAATATATCTCAATGGTAGAGTACTTGCTTAGCATGTAAAAAGGTTCTAGATTCCATCCTCAGCATTGACAATACAAGGAAAGACAATTTTTAAAAAGCTTGCCATGAGCTCCTAACAGATTAGAAAAGAACATAATTTCTAGACAATGGTAGAAGAGCTTTCTTCATCCTGGGTCACTCTGGGGGTCAGGGCAGCTAAATCTGGTACTCATAAAGCCAAGAAAATTGTATACCCACCTGTAGTTCACACCAAGCAACTTCAACCCACGTTTCAGTGTCCAGTCCTTTATATACTGTCTTAAATGCTCCTCTTCCCAGCTCGATATCAAATTTCAGGAACCTGCCACTAGGGGAAGTTGCTACAGCCTTCATTTCAGCTTCTTCTTCCATTTCCTTTTCTTTTTTCTCCTTGAAGCAATCTTTTGATGATTCTGAGGTTGCCTTTGAACATCGCTCATATTTAACTTCTTGCCCACCTCTTAGCACACTTGTAGGAAGTTTGTCTACTCTTGAAATGTTTGATGCAGCTTTTACTCTTTCATCTCTAGGGGAAGATTCAGCAACTTGGTCGTCTTCCGTCAACTCGACACTCTTTCGGAAAAATCTCTTTCTTTCGATGGTTTCCCCTGAAGCAGAGAAGGTGCTTGTGTTTTCCTTCATCCTAGCTTCTACAACCAGAGGTGCAGCAGTCTCGGCAACCCTGTGTTCAAAGGAAACCCCATCAGGTTTCTCAGAATCTTCTGTGCTAGCTGGCTCCCCAGAATCAGTGGCCATTGTAACTAAGGTTGGCACTGAACTTTTTCCTGTTTCACTCTTCAGTCCACTTACATCTCAGGTATCAGAATTATCAGAACACACTTCCTTTTATGTTGTTATATATTCCCATAGCAACCTGAAGGAGGGAAAAAGATAATTTTAATATCACCCTACAACAGAAATCACTAAGGAGAAAACAAGTTACCTGATTTTTTTTTTTTTTTTTGGTTTTTTGAGACAGGGTTTCTTTGGAGCCTATCCTGGAGCTCACTCTGTAACCCAGATTGGCCTTGAACTCACAGAGATCCACCTGGCTCTGCCTTCTGAGTGCTGGGATTAAAGGCGTGCGCCACTATCGCCTGATCTAGTACCTGATTTTTAATTGCTTCTTTCTTAATAAGAAGTTTATTCTTGTTTCTGTATAACTTAGCAACTAAGACTCCAGGGACTATGCCTTATCTTATTTAATATAGCTACAGTGACTAATATAGCACTTGGCATATAGTTCAGTATGTCTTCATCTGCTGGAACCTAGTTCTCATCTCAATCCACCAAATTCAATACACGTGCCCAAATCCTGAACTCACTCAGCTCTGAATTCACTGGCTCTGCCTCCCGAGTGCTGGGATTAAAAGCGTGTGCCGGCGCCCACCGCCACCCAGCCATTTTTTTAAAGATTTATTTATTGGGCAGTGGTGGCGCACGCCTTTAATCCCAGCACTCGGGAGGCAGAGCCAGGCGGATCTCTGTGAGTTAGAGGCCAGCCTGGTCTACAGAGCAGAGCGAGATCCAGGACAGGCACCAAAACTACACAGAGAAACCCTGTCTTGAAAAACAAAACAAAACAGAACAAAACAAAAAACAACAACAACAAAAAGATTTATTTATTATGTATACAGTGTTCTGTCTGCATGTATGCCGGTATGCCAGAAGAGGGCACCAGATCTCATTATAAATGGCTGTGAGCTACCATGTGGTTGCTAGGAATTGAACTCAGGACCTCTGGAAAACAGCCAGTGCTCTTAACCTCTAAGCTATCTCTCCAGCCCGATTTCATCATCTTAAACTGAAAATCTATACTCATTATAGAAAAATGTCCCATCCAGCTGAGTGCTATGGAATGTACCTATAGACCTAGTTACTTAGGAAGCTAAGGGTAGAGAATCACCTAAGACCTGGGAGTTCCAAGCTGGCTTGGACAAACAGCAAAATTAATTTCTAAAATAGAAGAAGAGCAGTTTTAGGGGGCTGAGAGTGTGGCTCACTAGCAGATGTATGCTTAGCATGTACAAAGTTCTACGTTTGATCACCAGAACTACCAAAGAAAATCTTACCCACATCCCCTCCCCAAACCTACGTTCTACTCTCTATTTCTTAATTTACTTATTCTAGATAATTCATGTAAGTAGATGCATACAATATTTATATTTGTCTTATTTCATTTGGCATAATGTGTTCATTTCTTTTTAAGATTGGCTAATAAATACATGAAAAATATTCAATATCTCTAGTCACCAGGAAAATTAAAATCAAAATTACATCAAAATTCCATCCCACCCAAGTAAAAGTAGCTACCATAAACAAAATGCATAAGAGGTCTGGAGAGATGATCAGTGTTTAAGGGCATTTACTGTTCTTGCAGAGGATCCAGGTCAGTTCCCAGAATCCACAAGGTGGCTCACAACTGTCTGTAACTCCAGATCCAGAAATTCCAAAATCTCTTCTGACCTCTCCGGACTCCGGCACCTGTGTGGTGCACATACATACACTCAGGCACACACACATAAAACAAAATAAATACATTTTTAAAAAGAAAACATAAAATAAATTATGAAGATGGGGGAATTTAAATTAGCCCAGCCACTATGGAACTTAGTACAATGTTTCCTCAAAAAATTAAAAATAGAACTACCATATGATCCAACTATAAAGCTTCTGGGTATAAAAATCAAAGTAGCTTACTTTATACAAGGCATGGTGGTGTACACTTGTAATCTCAGTACTTAGGATGGAGGATCTAAAGTTTGAGGCTAGCCTGGGCTACATAGTGAGATTGTCAAAAATAAAGGAGGGAGGGAGGGACTTCTTCCCTCCTTACTACATCATGCATTGGTGGTATGCTACTAAGCTTTATGCTTTGAACGACACAAATAAAGTTAAAAATAATGTATATCACTTATTTTCAAATGGCTAAGCAAAGGAAACACACCTGTGAGTATTCATGTACATGTGTATGTAGAAAATAGAATGTTGATGTCCATTGTCTTCTTTAATTGTTTGCTACTTTTTTTTTTGACAAGATCTTACTATTTAGTCCTGTCTACCCAGAACTGTGTAGACCAGGCTAGCCTCAAACTTACCATTATCTCCATCTTCTGAGATATAAAGAAAGCAGCTACTACCAATTAGGAATCCAGGTGAACATCATGCAAAGTTTCATTGTATTACTTTGTTACTTTTTTAAAAACATGTTTGAGATTTTTTTTTTCAAAATAAAAATATTTCAGGGGGCTGGGAAAATGGCTCAGTTAGTAAAGTCCTTACTTGGCAAGCATAAACACCTAAGTTTAGATCCTCAGCACCCTTGTAGAAGCCAGGTACAGCAATGCATGCTTGTAATTCCAGGGGTGGGGAGCTGGAGAAGGAAGAATCCTTAGGATGTGAAGCTACCTAGCCTAGCCAAATCAGTAAGCTTCATGTTCAGTGTCTCAAAATATAAGGTGGAAGGCTGGGTGTAGTGACATACGCTTTTAATCCTACATCTCACCACCCCCTGAACTTTCTTTTATAATCATTTGCTTTGTATGTAAATTCTTGAGAGCTAAAGAGATGGCTCAGAGGTTAAGAACACTGGCTACTTCTCCAGAGGAACTGGGTTTAATTCCCAGCACCCACATGGTGGCTCACAACAGTTTATAACTGTAGTTCCAGGGAATCTAATACCTCTTCCTGGACTCTGGGTATCAGGCACATATGTGGTAAACAAGCAGATATTTATGCAGAAAAATACCCATACAAATAAAAAATGTTAAACTATATGTATAAATTCTATACATTTTTCTGAATGTATATTTCATAAGTGCAAAGCACTTGGGGAGGAAAGGGTCTATTTCATCTTATACTTCCAGGTAACAGTCCACCACTGAGGGAAGTCAGGACAGAAACCTAGAGGCAAGAACTGATACAGAAACCATGAAGAAATGCTGCTTATTGTCTTGCTCCATGGCTTGCTCTGCCTGCTTCCTTAAACAATTCAGGACCACTTGACCAGAGATGGAACCACAAACAGTGAACTGGGCCCTCCCACACATACCATCAATCAAGAAAACGCAACACAGGCTTGCTCACAGGCCAATCTGGCCTGGTGACTGCATTTTTTTCAATTAAAGTTTCCTCTTCCCAGAAGAGGCCAGTTTGCATCAAGTTAACAAAAAACTAACCGCCACAAGGAAAGAGTTTAAAAAAAATAATAATAATGAATATAAAATACTTGCCAAGAAGATTTGCTGTATACTGGCTACATATGCTTTAAAAAAAATAGGTTTGCTTTGTAACAAGCAAATTTAAGTAAAGGATCTTTTGCTAATTGGGCCACTTACTTGATATCAATATAACAAAAGGTACTGACCATGAACTAGTTTTAAGAATAGCTCTGAGAAATTCATCTTGGTTTTACACATGATAGTTCTGATATACCCACTAACTCCAAATCTTGTTTAGTTTGACATTAGGGAATGCACTCTAAATAATTCCCATGAATGACAATATGATACCAGAATATTCATTTTGGCAAATATTCTAGTACATTCAACTTAAAATTTTATCTGAGATCTATACTTCTCACCTTCCAAAAAAGTCCATTCAAAATGGATAGAAGTCTTTAAATATGACTTAAACTGCTAGTAGGTAAAACATGTTAGCATATAGGCACAGGCATAGGCATGTGCTTTCTGAAAAGGAATTTAATAACACAAGAAATAATGCCAAGAATTTGTAAATGATATAGTATGAAATTAAAAAGCTTGTGTCTAGCAAAGGAAACAATCACCAGAGTAAAGAGACAACCTACAAAAATGGAAAAAGAAATCTTTGCCAATAATACATCATACAGTAGAGTAATACCTAGAACATATAAAAAACTACAAAAACTACCAAAAAAAATCTAAATCATCCAATTAACAAATGGGCTAGTGTGAATAGACAGTTTTCAAAAGAATATGAATGGCAAAAATACAAAAAAGAAAGTTTGAGATCCTCAGTAATCAGTGAAATATCACTTAAAACTACACCATCTCGCCGGGTGGCAGTGGCAGTGGCGGTGGCGGCGGCAGCAAACGCTTTTAATCCCAGCACTCAGGAGGCAGAGCCAGGTGGATCTCTGTGAGTTCGAGGCCAGCCTGGTCTACAGAGCAAGATCCAGAACAGGCACCAAAACCACCCAGAGAAATCCTGTCTCGGGGGAAAAACAAAATTGTATGAATTTTTGCCCAGTGTATGAATGTGCACCACATGCATGCCTGGTGCCAGTAGAGGTCAGAAGACGGCATCAGATCTCCTGGAACCAAAGTTATGGACAGTTGTGAGCCACTATGTGGATGCTTGGAACCAAACTCAGGTCCTCTGCAAGAGCAACAAGTACTCTGAACTGCTGAGCCATCTCTCCAGCCCCCAAAACCCTGAAAGCATGATTTTAAAAAAATGTATGTACAATATGCATGCCTTGTGCCCAAAGAAGCCAGAAGAAAGCATCAGATCCCCTGGAATTGGAGTTACAGATGATTGTAAGTTGCCACATGGTGGAACCAGATCCTCTGAAAGAGCAACCAGTACTCTTAACTATTTAGCCATCTCTCTAAACCCCAAAACCCTGAAATCCTATATAAGCTCTAATATATTTTTAAAAGTCCAATTCCCTGATATCAAATGATAGTTAAACTAGAAACAAAGAGCGATAATATATAATTATATAAGCCTATACACACATACATTTAACAAATACATGAAATAAAACCTAACACTCTGAGGAGAAGACCAGACAGTTCAATAACAAAATATTTGGACAATACTATCAAACAATCTGACCTAGCTGACATCTGTAAAACATTCTCTTCAACAAAGGCAAAATATAAATTATTTTCAAGCACAGATGAGGCATCTCTAGAACACATCATATGCTATGCAGTAAAACAAGTATCAATAAAATATGTTCTCTTCTACAACAAAACAGTTCAATTAAGGGATGGAGCTCAGTTGGTAGAGTGCTTAGCTAGCACGAAGGAAGCCCTGAGTCTGAGCCCCAGTACCACATAAATTGGGCATAGTGATGCATGCCTATAATTTCAGGAGTCATACAGCGGCAAGAAGATTGGCCGTTCAAGGTTATTTTCAGCTACATAGAGAGTTGAAGACCAGCCTGGGCTGTGTGAGCAGAGGGAAGAAGAAAGGAAAGAAGGCTGGCTAAGGAAAATAACTAAACTAGAAATTAACAACAGAATGACAATGGAGATCAATAGAAAATTAATGAAAGGTTAAACGTAAGCCTTAATGTTCTTTGTCAGGTGATTTTCAACAAAGAAACTAAGACTATTCAATAGCTAAGTGGCAATCTTTTCAGCTAAAGGTTCTGAACAACTCAAATCAATATGCAGAAGAGTAAACTTGGATCCTTAACCCCACATCAGGCACAGAAATTAGTTCAAAATGGACCACAGGCCTAAGAGTGAGAGATAAAGCTTTTAGAAGAAAACACCAGACTAAATCTTGGTTATCCTGGGCCTGGCAAACATAATGAATAAAAGAGAAAACTGACAGCAGAGCAGCCATCAGTTGAGAGTCAGCCAAAACTAAATAAAGACCAGTCTGAGGTACATAGTGGGAATGTGTCTGGAAACAGTAACCAAGGGGCTGGAGAGAGGGCTCAGTGGTTAAAAGCACTGGCTACTATTCCAGAGGACACAGGCTCAATGCCCAGCATCCACGTGGCAGCTCACTGGAGCTAAAACCCCAGTTCCTGGGAATCCAATTCCCTCTTTGGCCTCCTAGGACAGCAGGCATGCATACAGTAGACATACATGCAGATAAAACACCCATACACCTCATTTTTAAGCAATTGAGCAAGTCTACAAGTTAGTAAGAGAGGGAGGGGAAGAAATTATCTCATAAAAAAGGTTAAACCTTTGCACTTCAAAGAATATGATTATGAAACTGGAAAGGACAACCCAAATGGTAGGAAAAAATATAAGATGCAGGCAGATCTCTGCGAGTTTGAGACTAACCTGTTCTAGGCCAGCCAGAGCAACAAAGTGATACTCTGTTTTAACATAAAACAAGCAAACAAAGAATACATGAAGAACTCTTACAATTTAATAAGGAAAAGGCAAACCAATTTTAAAATGTGTGGCTTAGCATGTTCAAAGCTCTCGGTTCAATCATCAGCACTCTATCCCCCCGCAAACTGGGTAAAAGGTTTGAATAAATATTTTCTAAAGAACATGAAGCAAAGTCTTTCTTATCTGTAGTTTTACTCTCCACAGTTTCAGTCATATTCAGTAAACTATAGTCCAAAAGTAACAGAAAACTCTGGGAATAAAGCCAGGCATGGTGGCACACGCCTAAAGCCCAGTAACTGGGAAGCTAAGGCAAGAGGATTACAAGTTCATGTCTAGCATGGGCTATATGATGATACCTCAAAAAAAAAACCCACAAATAAAAGGGGAGCATGGGTGAGATGGGTCAGTGGTAAAGGCACTTGTCACCAAGCCTGACAATCTGAGTTACTGAACCCACATGGATCCCAGGACCCACATGGTGGCAGTAGAGAACTGATTCCCAAAAGTTGTCTTCTGGCCTCCATAGTGTGTGCTAGTGCACATATATGTAAATAAATAAACAACCAAGTAAATAATGTACTAAAAGTTAAAAGAAAAAATTCCAGGAAGAAGCAAAAACACTACATTTATATAAATGTATTATAGCATTGTCTTATTTTCTACTTCTGTGATACAAGTACCACAATCAAGACAACTTAGGCAGAAAGGGGTTTATTTGGGCTTATGACTCCAGAGAGCTAAGAATCTATTATGGTGAGGCAGTGTAGCAGCAAGCAGCAAACAGAGATAATGTCTCAAACAGGAAGTAGAGAAAAACTTGAAATGATGGAGTCTTTTGAACCCTCAAAACCCACCCCAGTGGCATACTTCCTCCAATAAACCCACAGCTCTTAATCCTCCCCAAACAGCCACCAACTAGGGATGAGTATTCAAACGCCGAGATTTATGGAGGACAACTCATTCAAACCACATTCCATTCCCTGGCCTTCACAGTATTGTAGCAAAAAAAAATAATGCATTTAGTCTTATTTCAAAAATCCCTATACTCTTTCACAGTCTCAACACAGTTTAAAAGTCCAAAGACTCTTCTTAGACTCAAGGCAATCTCTTAATTGTAACCCCTGTAAAATCAAAAAGCAAATTACATACTTCCAACATACAATGGCACAGAATATACATTACCATTCCAAAAGGGAGGAAAGAGATAATATTGGACCAAAGCAAGGCCCAAACCCAGCAGCACAAACTTCAAATCCTGTAGTTCTACGATGTCGAATGGCTTAGATGGCTCTACTCTTCCAGCTTCACTGACTGCAACACACTCCCTCTCTTGGGCTACTCCTGCTCCCTACATGTAGCTCTTCTTAGCAGATATCTCAAGATTCTGACATCTCCAAAATCCTGATCTCCAGTGCAATCCAAGTTTCATACTCACAGCTTCACACAATGGACTCCCCTGCCACACACCTGGCTTCAGTGGCTTCCTGAACCTTGCTCTGCAAGAGCAGCAAGTACTCTTAACTGCTGAGCCATCTCTCCACCCCATCCACTACTTTTTTTTTAATTTAGCCTCAGGCACATTCTTAGGACACAGGCAGAAAGATCAAGAAGATTCCACAACCCCTTCACTCCTGTATACTTCATGAACCTAAGACCAGAACCACAGTCATTTAGGGTGAACTCTAGAGCCCTTGATTCACATTCATAGCAGCTTTGATTTGTTCCTTTTTAGGAGCAGAAAATTCCTTATGCCTTTTCTTATAGGCCTCCATAAGAGTGATTACTAATAATCACACAACAGAGTCAATATTTAGGTTATCTTGAAATCTCCTCCACCAAAGAAATTAGTCTACTACTTTTTTGAGGATTTAGGGTTTTTTTTTATTTTATGCATATGAGTGTGCCTGGCAACTGCAGAAGCCAGACGAGGGTTCTGGATCCCCTACAACTGGAGTTATAGACAGCTATAAGCTGCCATGTGGGTGCTGGGAACTGAACCCAGCTCTCTGTAAGAGATACAAGAATGGTCTCTATCCCAATTGCTATTATTGTTTCCCTCTGAAACTTTTTTTTTTTTTTTTTTTGGTTTTTCGAGACAGGGTTTCTCTGTGTAGCTTTGCGCCTTTCCTGGAGCTCACTTGGTAGCCCAGGCTGGCCTCGAACTCACAGAGATCCGCCTGGCTCTGCCTCCCGAGTGCTGGGATTAAAGGCGTGCGCCACCACCGCCCAGCTCCCTCTGAAACTTTTTGAGCTGGGCCTCTGAAGTCTGAATAGCTCTCAGCATTACTGGCTTCCAAGGTCCTATGAAGACTGAGCATTAAGCTCTGCTTATAGCATTCAACCAATTTTCTAGTCCAAAGTTCCAAAGTCTTCCACATTCCTCAAAAACAAACAAACAAGAAACTACATGGTCGGATCAGACACAGCAATAGCCAACTCCCTGGCACCAACTTCTGTCTTAGTTTCCTTTCGATTGCTATGATAAAAGATCATGACCAAGGCAACTTAAAAAGAAGGCATTTCTTTTGGGCTTACTGTTCCAGAGGCATAAGAGTCCATCACGGCGAGGCAGCATGGCAGCAAGTAGCAGGCATGTCGGCTGAAGCAGCAGCTGAGGGCTCACATCTCAAACAGGAAGCATAGAGAACAAACTCGAAATGGTGCGAATCTTCTGAACCCTTAAAGCCCACCCCCAGTGGAATACTTCCTCTAGCACGGCCTCTTCATCCTCTCCAAATAGTCAGCAACTGCTCCAAATGTTCCAATGTCTGAGACTTACGGGGCTATCTCAGTTGAATCACCACAAGCACAGTTTCATAGAGATAGCAGTAAGTCAGACAGTTTCATAGTGATAGCAGTAAGTCAGAC
>CABHPR010137154.1:0-29924 GCA_902168415.1 Peromyscus melanophrys | reverse complement strand
TATCTATCTATCTATCTATCTATCTATCTATCTATCTATCTATCTATCTATCTTTTTACTATTTATTAAGATATTGAGAAAAATCCTTAGCTTCCTGCTCTTTCCATCACTTCTCTCAGAAGATCACTTGAATCTAGCAATTCAATCAGCTCATGGGGACACTGGCTAGAGACATTCAGGCACATAGGTTCTATGCCACTTAATTGCTGACATTGGAAGAGGTGCTGTTTTATCAGTGCTAGGACTGGCTTATAAGAGCTACACTTCATCAGCTTTTACAGGCAATGCTGGCCCTGATCTCTAGACCCCTGAAAATCTGTGAACAGTGTTGATAGTGCAATGACTTGTGAATATAATGTGACATTGAATGTTTAATGACCTGGAATCCCATAGCTCTGAGCCAGGTAATTCTTCACAAAGAGTTCTCATGCCTTAAATCAGCCTTGGTAAGAAATACTGCAGTGTGATGTCAAATAAAATATTAAGACTGTCTTAAGTGACTTTTGGACAATAGAATAATCAGAAGCAACACATAGTTTGTTAGACCAGTTTTATGAATCTGGTGAGAAAGAGCTCACTGATATCTAGATCTGTCATTGCTGAGACTACTATTAAACAAACAATAACAAACAAAACAGCTAAGAAGCCTATGGACAGAAGGCTTGCAACATTGAGGTCCAAACATTGAATGCTTAAATGTAGAACTGGATCCAAGAAATACATTTTGGTATCTTGCAGTGGATTGCAGTAAGCAATCATAGGGCCAGTCACACAGATAGACTCATGATGTCAGAAATTGAAGACCCAGTCAAGGGAGAACTGAAGTTATCTGGTAAGAGTTGGCAACAGAAAGAATAAGGCAGAGCCAGCTTGTTGGACAATGGTAGGTCGTTTTCTAAGTATACAGGTGAGGATCATCAAATATGATCTCAATGTACATAGTGAGATTTAAAAAAAACACAGCCAGCCTAATTTCCCACTTGTATCCCATAAGGGATAGAATTTTGTCTCAGACAAAGCTGATAATTCCTATTTATTCATATTCCCTCTCCTCTCCCCCTCTACATGGCATGTATGTCACCAATCTGAGTTTGGTCTCTTGTTTGTCATGTGAAGATACTTTGTCTAACATCATTTCCTCACAAAAAGGCACACCAGAAAGCCACTCTTCAAGTCTCCCAGTGCAATGGCATCTTGCTCCCCCTTGCCCCCTCAAGTCAGACCTCTGAGTCCTGATCCCATGCTGTTTTCTTCTGTGCATCTCTGCTTTGTGTTCTGTCTAGACATTGAACCCTATGTCGCCTTAGCCTCCAGACCAAGCTTTCCACTTGTTGTTCCCACCCTCTCACTGCTGGCTCCCTGATTCTTAGCTCTTCGACTCCTGTAACACAATGAATAACATAGGGGAGACCATTTATTGAAACATACCAAAGACCATAACGTCCCATAACAAGCAACACAGAAAGATATATAAGCTTTTATGGATATTTGCTGTTTCTGAGTGGCATCAATGCACATATATTTAATGAGAATTTATAATCATTAAAAAATTACTTCTCAGGTTCTAAGATAATTATGGTAGGGAATATAAAGATTGGGTTAAAAATACTTGCCAAAGTCCTAGCTCTCTAAAGCTCTCAATGCAAATAAGGAGTGATACCCTGGATCCAATTTCAATATAAACATTTCTTTTATTACTTGAGAGCCAATAAAGAGTAAGGGAGCAGGGAGCTTCCTCCTTAACTCTTCTTATTCTGATTAGCATAAAGTTGGAGTTTTTATGTGCTCTTTGGAATCATGGATAACAGAGATACATAGAAGTTAGTCTGATACCATGAATTCTTATCTCCTCATTCCCAGGGACCAGTCTTTCCTTTTTTTCCAATCTGGCACTCCATACCAGAAAAATGACTTGTCACCTACAGATTCTCACTGGCTCCTTCCTTGTCTCTGGAGAGTTATTAGGAAATAGGGGTATACTTGAGGACTGGGAATGTACAGCATGAAAGTGGAAATGGGGATTCACTTGAGGACTAGTGTAGCCAGAATGTTTCTCAGTCCCGCTGGGCCCCACAGTCCAGGCAAATCTCTCTCACCCACAGCCCCACAGCCACTTATAAAATAATTACTCAGAGGCTTATATTAATTACAAACTGTATGGCCTATGACTTTAGCTTCTGGCTAACTAGTTCTTTCATCTTAAAATAACCCATTCCTGTTAATCTATATGTTGCCATGTAGCTATGCCATTACCAGTCTGCTGGCATCTTGTTGCTACTTCTGGGGCAGCTGGCATCTCTCCCAACTCTGCCCTTCTTCTCTCTGTATCTGTGCTTGGATTTTCCTGCCTGGTTCCATCGTGCCCTGTCACAGGCCAATGCAGCCTTATGTATTATGCAATGGGAGGCACACATATTCGTAGCATACAGCTCATGGATTTCTTGAAATAGAATGGGTATCTACAGCATGAAATGGAAATGGGGACGCGCTCAAGGACTGTGCATCTATAGCATGAGATAGTGAGTTCAGAGGGATAACATGAAAAAAAAAAGCAGTCTGTGGATACTTTACAAATACTGGGAAGGAGGGTGTATAATTTGTTGTGCTTTTTTAATCTTGCACTTAATGTTTCTAAAATGAGCTAAGAACATATTATTCAGGCTACCACTGTCTACCACCACATAGTACAAAGGTTTACTTGAGTTACCTTCTCAGGAAATATCTGCTATCAATTGTGTTAATTTGTGACAGGTGAATGTTGTTACTTTTACAGCAATATCGAGCTTATGTGGCCTTCCCAGACTTTTTCCGTAATTCCACTGCCACATGGTGGAAGAAGGAGATTGAAGAACTCTACACCAACCCACAGGATCCAAATAAGAGCTTGAAGTTTGATGGCCTATGGATTGTAAGTGTGTGTCTGTCTGTGTACACATGGATAGCTGTGAGTGTGTATGTGAATGATGGTGGTTTTGAAGTAGTCCAGAGGATGATAATCATTCAGGAAGACTGTGGGTGTACCATCCTGTGCTTCCTCTGACAGAGAATAGAGCAGCTCTGATTCCACTTAGTCCTTAGGAACTCTGAAATGCCTACTGCAAAGCTTCTGGGGTGATTGCTGGAAATGCCTTGGAAGCTTGCTTGAACTGGAGGGTTAAATTGTTCTTTCTAACCACCCCTCCTCCAGAGAATGATAGTTTTCCCAGGGAAGTAAGGACCACTATGTAAGTATCTTTATGAGTAAACTACCTATCTGACACTTGTAGGATATGAATGAACCTTCCAGCTTTGTGAATGGGGCAGTTCCTTCTGGCTGCAGTGATGCTACTCTGAACCGTCCACCCTACATGCCACGTAAGGACCCTGAGTTATGACTACTTGCTGAGCAACGGCTGGAAAGATGAGCTCTGCTGGAGCCCAGCAGCTAGCAATTACCTTCACCAGCAAGAGCAGGTCCTCAATGATTCTGCTCATCAAGCACTTTATCCAGATGTGTGTGTGTGCAAGAACCATGACCTCTGGACAAATTTCAATAATCAGTACAGAAAACATCCAATAGTGGTAGTATCTGCAAAGGATTCTCACAGATAAATTTGTTAGTTCTTCAGACTTACATTAATTTATCTATAGAAATATATTTGCTGTCAATGGGTATAAAATAGGGGCTTCCCATTCTCAGGGAGTTGATGAAATTTAGAGTTATATTGTTTATATATGGGTCCTATAAATTATTCTATGAGTTGTGTGATATTCCTTAAGTTATGTGATATTTCCAAACCTCAATTTTCTATGCAAAAACTCTGAAAACCCTATATTGGGGATATACTTTTTACAGGAATTATAGGAAATGATTTGTACATTCAAGTCTAGCTCAGGGCTTGTTCCATAGTAAGTGTGTGATAACTTGGGCTCTTTCCCAAACCACCAGTTTCTCCAATGGACTTGGTGTTGGAAACACTGCAGGAATGTTACCGTTCAGTGCTAAGCACTGTTCTCATGCTCCCAGGGAAAAAGACAGGCCCAGGAGAGGCCCCGTTAGTCTTATGATACAGATTTTAGAATATAGAAAAGAGGCAGCAATGAGGAGAATCAGAGCTGCCTTTCACTCTTGAATCCTCCCTCAGATTTGGAAGCCAGGGACAGAGGCCTGAGCAGCAAGACACTGTGCATGGAGAGTGAGCAGATCCTTGCAGATGGCTCCCGGGTGCGGCATTATGACGTGCACAGCCTGTATGGGTGGTCCCAGACCAGACCCACCTACGAGTGAGTGGCACACTTTTCTCCAGTTGACATTATCAGTGGGGATGGCCAGTGATTGGTGTAACTTCCCAGTATTTCCTTCCACTTTCCATTCTGAAGATTAAGAAGAATTCAGTGATTACTTGTCTAGACCAGTGGTTCTCAACCTTCCTAGTGGTGTGACCCTTTAATACGGTTCTTCATGTTGTAGTGACCCCAACCAAAAAATTATTTCCATTGTTACTTCATAACTGTAATTTTGTAACTGGTATGAATTGCAATGTAAATATCTGATATGTCCGATGGCTTTAGGTGACTGCTGTGAAAGGGTCATGACCCACAGTTTGAGAACCACTGGTCTAGAGCCTTGCTTCTTAACTAAAGAGTACAGGAGCAAGGAGACAGTTCTTTGATTATGACTGGGATGACAGATTTAAATATGGCAGTGTCTTATCATTGAGAAATTAATGGTCCTTTTGAGGAACACATGCACAGAGATAGAAACAATTATTACACAATGCAGTTGGTGCTATGATAGCATTAGTTATAAGAAGCAAAATCAAAACAGGGTGCTATAATCTATTTAATTCTAAGAGTGAATCATGTTTGATATTTTTAGCCATTTTTGTTGTATGATCTATGAGTAGTCTAGTGAATTAACATAGTCCCACTTGGTGACTTCAATGAATAATACAACTTAAACAATTGCAATCTAGTAAAGGAATTTACCCACTAGCTCAGAAATATAGAAAACCAAACGTTAAATGAGTAAATAGATCTTGTGATAGTTTAACACTTGGAAGCAGTGCAACTGTTTTACCACGTGGTGAAGTTGTTGGCTGATGACTGTGAAAAGGTATTATTGTCTCTATTGTCCAGCAGGACCCTAAACCCTAGGGTTTGGGAGAACAAGTTCTGGGCCTTCCCCTGCTCTGACTTCAACTTACTTCCCTATCTTCCCCACCAGAGCTGTGCAGGAGGTGACAGGAGAGAGAGGGGTCGTCATCACCCGCTCCACATTCCCCTCTTCTGGACGCTGGGCAGGACACTGGCTGGGAGACAACACAGCTGCCTGGGACCAGCTGGGGAAATCCATCATTGGTGTGTGGGTTGTGCCCAGGGGCCTCTGCTGGCTGTGGGTGGAGAGGGGAGTAGGGTCCTTGGTGAAGGGGGAGGAGCAGGCAGAGAATGAGTGCCTGTCCTGACCCTGCTGCATCTCTCCTTGCAGGCATGATGGAGTTCAGTCTCTTTGGCATCTCCTATGTAAGTGTCCTTGCATGCTCCTCCTCCCTAGGAAGGTGGCAGCATCTCTCAGAAAGCTCCCAGAGCTCACTTTGTTTGTTGTTGTTTCAGACCGGGTCAGACATCTGTGGGTTCTTTCAAGATGCTGAGTATGAGATGTGTGTGCGCTGGATGCAGCTGGGTGCATTTTATCCCTTCTCCAGGAACCACAACACCATTGGGACCAGGGTAGGATGTCAGCTTCCTCACATATATTATGTAACTGAAAATGCTACCTCAGTTTCTGAGTGTACTTCTTCTGTGTGTGTTCCCTGGGGACAACCACAAAACCATTAAGCCCTCTTCCCTATGAACCAAATTCTTCAGTCATGTTTTGATGATTCCTTATATTTAGGAAACATTTTCCTATATGTCCCATAAAGAATATCTTATGGAATCATTTTCCTGAGAACGCTGTGGCTGTTTTCCAACTGCTAAGAATATCCTTTAAGTTTCATGCACCGTTGTTTTTATCCAGTTGTGTAGAAACATTTGTGATAAGCTTTCAGTGACCATAAGTCCACTGAGAGGTAGGTATAGCTGGGTTCTGAACACTCTTCTTCTTTTCTTGTAGAGACAAGACCCTGTGTCCTGGGATGAAACCTTTGAGAATATTTCCAGAAGTGTGCTAGAGACCAGATACACCCTGTTGCCGTATCTCTATACCTTGATGTACAAGGCCCACACAGAGGGCAGCACAGTTGTGCGGCCTCTTCTCCATGAGTGAGTGTTGAGCTGGAGTCCTGTTGACCCATGGGTAACTCATTCAACCTGCAGGGTGGGAGTTGACGCAACAATTCTTTCACAGTGAAGGCTTCAGTCCTTTTTGTTCTGAGCTCTCCAAGTGGAGAGCATTACTGTCTTCTCCCTTATAACTGAATTTTATACACACCTCAGATCTTGGATGGAAGTTTTTTTTTTTTAACAAAAGAAGTTTTTAAGTGATACAAAATAAAATACCACAATTTCTTCCTTATTTGGACATGCAAAGACCTAATCTTTTGCATAGACCTTTTATATAGACCCAGACCAAAATGCCTTAACATCATTAAAGTAGGTGTTCCAAGGGGGAATTTGAGGGATGAGGGCCACACTCATATTTAAAATGTGCTATGGTGAAAGAGAATGGATATATTTTATGGAGCCAACATGCCTAAACACCTTCTGAAGTCTGAGAGAAGTGACTTGTAGGGAGTGTGGTTTATATGATCTCATCAAACTAGAGAGAATAAGACAATGCAGGATACAGCTGCATGTCTGGTTTGAGTTTGGACTTGAGGATTTTTTTAAGGTCTTATGCAGGGACTCATTGGAATCTGATTGTGACACCTCAATTTCCCTTTTCAGGTTTGTGTCAGACCATGAGACCTGGAATATAGACAAACAGTTCCTGCTGGGTCCAGCCTTCCTGGTCAGCCCTGTACTAGAGCCTGTGAGTATGGAGACCTCAGGATAGGAGGATGGATAGGAGGACCCCAGCTGTTAGGCTGGGAAGACATGGAAAGGGGAAGGCCTGTGTTCGGGGGATCCTGAGATATCTCTCATTCCACCTTTCCTTCTTTTTTTCCTCTTGTAATTGGGCCAAGAAACGTTAAAAATTCTACTGGCAGTTGAAATGAAGCTAGGCCACCCATGATACCCTGGGGCTAGAACACCAGATCCTCTTATAATAGAAAGCTCTACCTCTTAGTTCTGATAACTTGGACTCAAAGCTAAGTCCTCAGATGAGTATTTCCTCACATGTGTTTCATTTTTCTTTACATTGTCCCACCGATATGGGCAAGATGGAGACAGAAAATTCTCCCTCCCCAGTTATGGACAAAACAGTAGCAAATACTCTTCTCTCCACCCACCCCTACTCTGCCAATTGTTCTTAGAACTAGTAACTTTCTCAGCAAAATCAACCACTTAAGTGGCTGCCCTCGGATTGTCCCTCTCTAAAGTTATTCTCTCTATTCTGCTTCATAGGGCAGTGAAGAAGATAAATAACTTTGTGTTGTATTTGAAGATATAATCTTCCCCCTGTTTACTAGTATAAGGAACTTAGGGCCAGGTGGGGACTGTAGCAAAAGGATTCAATGCAAGGAGCCATTCCTTTCACCATGAAAACAAGGTTTGTCGGGCCAACTGCTCTGCAGCAGTGTGGTCAGCTCACTGATGCTGCGTAGCTCTTTGCTTCATTGTGTAAGGGGTCCTGTAAGCAGCTAAAGTCCTTTTCCTTTTTTAAAAAAAAAAAAACTTCCTTTGAGAATGATTGGGTCTCTGATTAAAGAGCAGCTATTTAATATTCCTCATGTCTTACTATACCTAGAAATTTTTCTTTTGCTCCATAGCCGAACATGGGTGTTTGTATCTCTAGAAACACCCTACTTTGGTAGGGTGTTTTTGTAAGGAAAGGGTGATTCAAGTTGCCCATCCCAAGGGGCATTATGGAGGCCATTGGTTAGGAAATCTTCCAGTTAAAGAGAGGAGGAGGAAGTGGCCTCCCTGTCATTGCTGATCTCAGGATAGTAAGACTCCAGGCTGTTGCTACTGTTGTCACTTTTTCCCACATGCATTGGCTTCTCTGTCCTAGACAACAGTTCCACTACTGACACCTTGTTTGTGTTGAATTTCAGAATGCCAGAACTGTAGATGCATATTTTCCCAGAGCCCGCTGGTATGACTACTACACAGTAAGTTTTCTAAATGGTTGTATAGCCTGACAAACAGTAGCGTACAAAGTCTTTGTATCTGACGGATCTCACATCACAGCCCTGGAAAACATGTGTGGTTGTCCTGCACAAGCCGTTTATTTCCTGTGGCCCCTGTTTTCTCATCTTCCAGTGGGGTGAGAGCAAGACCAGAGAGCTGAAGAGGCAAGCCTCTCAGTCAGTGCCTGGCTCACTGCATGTTTTTTTACATGTGAATTTTATCTTTCTGTTATGTCCTTACTATCCACTCCGGTGACTAGTCACCTCTTCAAATTGTGCCATAAATTAGTTTTTGCTTCTGTCTTTTAGTATATATCTGCTTCTATAGTATAGATCAGTGGTTCTCAACCTTCCTAATGCTTCAGCCCCTTAATACAGTTACTCATGTTGTGGTGACCCCAACCATAAAATTATTTTCTTTGCTACTTTATAATTGTAGTTTTGCCACTGTTATGAATTATAATATAAATATCTGTGTTTTCCAATGGCCTTAAGTGACCTGTGTAAAAGTGTTGTTTGCCCCCAAAGGGTTGGTGACTCACAGGTTGTGAACTTCTGGTATAGATACTCAAGAACAGTTCCTTCCTATAATTACCGAAGAAGTGCGTCCTCAAATACATATCCAAACAGCACATGTTCACTTATAAAGGCAACCACAGGGGCTCTTTGTTGCTGATATCTGGGCCATAGTGGTCATAGAAGACAAGCTGGGAGAGAAAGGTCTTGAGAAGACATTTTAGAGGTGATCTGTCAAAGGACACATATGAGACAGAGCTTAATTCTTAGGGAAGAATTTAAGGAAAGGGACATCCTTGCCCTCCTACTAGCCCACCTCTTTGGACTTTCTGAGGATAGCAAAGGCAGGAAGACCAGAAGCAGACCAGTGCATTAGCCTCTCCTCCGAGGACAGTGCAATGGATCTGGGTGAAAACGGAACAAGGACAAAGGAGTTTTTCTGCCCTAGGAGCACTGAGTCATTTCCCTCTTCTTGGTTGCTAGCTGCTTTCTCTTAAGGGTGGAAGTACACTAACATTCAGCTATGTGCTTTCACAGCACCAGGGCCCTGGAGGGATAGAGCAACTATTTCCCTTAAGTGGTCCGCACATGGTCTTGAATTTGCATGTTGACTGTCCAGTACTTTAACAGTTCTTTTGAATCTGTCAGGACTTACACTAGACCTAAGCAGGGAGACACTCAGGGTATGTAGCTTCAGGAGGGCCCTCACTGGAAGGATGAACCTGCTTTTTCTTGGACTTGAGAGTGTGGATCGCCTTAAAGTCTGGACCCTAGGCATCTTGGTTGGAGTCCTAGCTCAGGTGCAAAACTCTCTGCTGAGTTCTAGGTATTGGAATGGAGGGTGCTTTTCCATTTGGGGTTAACAATGTAATGATGAGCTAATATTTGCCTTTCAAAACTTTATGGGAGCACACTGTGGAGTCTAGACATAGGGTGCTACTGTCCTCTAGTGGGCAGAAACATGTTGCTCAACATCAAAAAAGGACAGGACCAGACTGCTGAGCACCATGGCCCAAGCCTGCAGTCCTAGCTTCTAGGGAGGCTGTGGCAGGGGGATTGCTTGAGTCCATCAACTCTGGGGTGTTGTATGCTATACTAATTGAATGTCCTCATGAAATTTGATACCAGTATGGTGATCTTCTTGGAGCAGAGGATGACCAGGTTGCCCAAAAGGGCTGAACCAGCCCGAGTAGGGAAAAAGCACAGTATAGCAAGCCAGATTCAAAGATAAAGGCACATAAGTCTTTTGGATGTTTTCTATGGATCAGGTGAATGTAGAGTGTATAGCTGGTATGTATTAAGTAGTGAGGACCAAGAGACAAGTCCAGGAGGTGGTTGGGATGTCTGCTAGATGCACTGCTCAGTGATATGTGCATCTCTCTCATCATCTTCTCTCTTTTTCCCACAGGGTGTAGATATTAATGCAAGGGGACAATGGAAGAACTTGCCAGCCCCTCTGGAACACATTAATCTTCATGTCCGTGGGGGCTACATCCTGCCCTGGCAGGAACCTGCCATGAATACCCATTTGAGGTGAATGGGGGAAAATGGGGTTCTCCTTTGCATAGTAGTAAGCTTAATTATGTGTGGAGAAGGCTCCCCATCTCTTGAGTATCACTCTGAAGTCTGAAAGTATTTTCACTGGATTTATTTTCTGCATTTTTGTATTTGAACTTTTGAAAAACTCTGAACTCTCAACAATTTTCATCTGTTGTTTAAATCAAAGTGTGTGAAATTGCAGGTGTAATAAGTGACATTTACAATAGAAATTAAAATGGGGGTAGTCATAATTCATATTTTTGGAATCTCCCATTTTTTTTCTTTAAGAATAAATGATTGCTAAAAAAATTTAACCATGTGACAACTGATTCCTGAGGTTGCTTTACCATGAAAATATTTAAGAGCTCTTGCCCTAAGTTTATATGTCATTCATCAATCATTAACATCAAGCAAATGCTTGCTGCATGCTTCAGATAATAAGAACTTTGTTTTATGATGTTCTATTTTTCTTAATCAAAGAGAAATGAAATCACTTGAAGTGATTGCTGTCATCTCCATTCCACAGATAAGGAAGTGGAGGCTTTATTGAACTATATGATTCACTGAGTCACAGGCCCAGGGAGAATATAGGAATCCATGTGGGCCTGACATAATGCCTCAAAACTTCACCCATTTGTCCTCTGAGTGTTTTAGGTGATGGGTCATGAAAGAGGTTTACAGCCTCAGGAAAGAGGAAAGAAGGAAGCCAGTTACGTGCTTTTAATTTAAGAGCCCTACTGGAAAATTCCCCTTGATGCTTTGGTGAAGTCATTCACTTAGGACATGCAGTGGTCCAGCCTTTTCTGCATGCACCTAGAGCCAGTACTCAGTATTTTCTAGTAGGAGCACCCACTCTAACCCGTAGGAAGCACTTCATTTTACTCCTTTGTTCCTGGGAAACCTGTTGACTTGTGACTGTGACTGTGTTTTTAGCTAATGCCTCTCTCCCTCCCTACCACAGCCGTGAGAAATTCATGGGCCTCAAGGTTGCCTTGAATGATGAAGGACTTGCTGAGGGCTGGCTCTTCTGGGATGATGGGAAAAGCATCAGTGAGTAGGGGCTGGCTGGGATTCCTGACCACACCATGAACAAGGTTCTCGATTATCTTAAATTCCTGCCTTTCAGCTGAGATAAACTATCATGATATTTATACACATTCCCCAACTATATGATTAATTGTCCCAGCAAGACAATGCTACATGTGTTATTTATGTGGGGGACTTTCCATCAAGGTTCTCGATTATCTTAAATTCCTGCCTTTCAGCTGAGATAAACTATCATGATATTTATACACATTCCCCAACTATATGATTAATTGTCCCAGCAAGACAATGCTACATGTTATTTATGTGGGGGACTTTCCATCAGGAGTTTATGGGAGCTGGTAACCTCTTAGGAGGTGGATGACACAAGTACTCTTTACTACACAGTAGAACTTTTAGCCACAAAGAACTTCTGCAGCTCAACACAGCTGTAGGTACAGGCTCCAGTGAACACTCAAATGTCACGAGGGCATCTGTAGCATGAATCTTAAAAGTTCTTATTAATAAAATCAAACTCGAGGTCAGTTATTGGGGTGAACACTGGAAGGTCAGAGAGACAGAATAAGCCACAGCTATCTCACCTCGCTGGATCCTCAGCTGGTCTTGTTTCCTCAGACTGGATGCCCCGAGCCCTCATCCAGAATGGGTCTCAGCTGAACTGCTGCTAGAAGCCTGAATGCTTAACCAGGCCAAATGCTTCTCCAGGCCAAATGCCTCTCCAGGGCAAATGTCTCTAGTTTCTGGTCCTCACGCTTTATATACCTTTCTGCTTTCTACCACCACTCCCTGGGATTGAAGGTGTGGCTCACCGTGCCTGGCCGTTTCCAATGTGGCCTTGAACTCACAGAGATCCACAGGGATTTCTGTCTCTACCACTGCCTAACCTCTATGTTTAATATTGTGGCTGTCCTGTTCTCTGACCCCAGATAAGTTTATTAGCATACACAATAGTTTGGGGAACACAATACCCCCACAGGCATCTGATAAACTGAAGTTTGTTTTATTTGATTTATATTCATTTAAATTTACATAGCTAATTTTATGGTGCCTTCTGCTGTGGGCAGCACAGTTTTAGAAGCCAGTGGTTCCAGGAGGAGTGGGGAAGTAAGTGAGGAAGAGACCGCACTGCAAAGGCAGAGGAAGCTCTGAGAGGAGCTGGTCACCAGCAAACTGCCTTTTCCGTCCATCACGCTGCCAAATGCCACACTTTCTCAGTTTTTAAAACATTTTGTGAAGATCACATTTAAAACCACCCATTACCACTCAAGATAAAGCAAGGCAGCAGCCACAGTGTGTTTACATGTGTGGATGTGTGCTTCTAAGCAAAAAGAATCTGGAAATTCTGAGGTGACTGGGGAGAGGTTGGGACTAGTAGACTGTGACCTAAGGCAGGGTTAGGTGATTTCTATATGTGGTAGCTATTGGACAAGTGCATCTACATGCTCATTTCAAACATTTGTATCCATTTGGGGATGGGTGTAGAACCTGACTAATTTCCATAGAGAGAACTTCCACTACAAAATTGAACTCATTGTAATGGAGAAAAACAAAAAGAGAATAACCTCACTCTTAGCTAAGACAAATCAGCAATTAGAAGTCTATCACAGACCCAGCTCACGTCTGCCCTTTTGTCTGTTTGCAGATATCGCAGAACGATACTACTTGGCCAGCTTTTCTGTTAGCCAGGTGAGTGTGACAGACGCTATAAAGAGAGTTTGGTTTCTGCTGTCTTGGCAGGATACCGGCTCTTGATAGGGTTCTATGTACGTACTTCCTAGAATTTTTTCAGTGCTCGTCTTTCTTTTCCTCCAGACCTCAGGGAGGGGGGATTTCCTCTGTTCCCAGGACATGTTTTTGATTGAACTTATCCATGTCTCAACAGTAACTGTTTCAGTGTACCATTTTTCAGGTGGTTAATCTTTCTGTGTGATCTAGCCCTCCTTCCTATGCTACTTTTAAATGTTCTGTTTATACAAATATACATGTTGTGACCTTTCCATGTGTAGAATATATATTTCTTGATACTTGAGACTTGTAACTTACAGAGTTCAAGGCCATCCTACAGACCAGGCTGATGGTGGCCCATGCAACGTGGATGGGGTAGGGCAGCTGGGGACAGGGTGCTGAGGTCATGGTTTTTACTATCTGAGAACATAATATATGGACTCAGGCTGTCTCATTTCGTGATTTACATCTATGCCTAAAACAAAATTGAGAACAAAATTGAACTAATTTTGATATTTGTTTCTTTCTGTTTTATTTTCAATTTGACAGAATACATTGCAGACACATGTTATTTTTAACAATTACATGACTGGTACAGCACCTTTGTACCTAGGCTACATTGAAATCTGGGGATTGGGCAGTGTTTCCATTACCAGTGTGAGCATCACTAGGAACAACTTGAATGAACCAGTCCCCTATGACTACAACACCACAACTCAGGTTTGTGACTACTGGAAAGCCCAATGGTCTTTCTCAACCCTTGAATGCTTTGTGCAACAGTCCCCCCTCCCCCAGGTAGCCACTGTGTTCAGTCTCATCTGTGAGCAGAGTGGAGATGAAGCAAAATCCATGGTTTATCATATGAAGTTGAAAATCTAAATTTATAGGAAGCTCTTGGAAATTTCCACACCCTTGGAGTTTTATCTCAATATTTTAGTATTTTAAGGGATATTACAGGGGGAAATGTTAGGTAGAGAAACACAATGACTCTGTATCAGAGTAAATCTGAATGTAAATATATATATTTAAAATATCTTAACATCGTGAGTTGGAGATTGGTATCATTTGTAATTGGTTCTTTGAGAATTTCATGCTATTAACCCCTTCCCCCAACTTCTCCCAGATCCACCCACCCTTCCCTACCCACCCAACTTTTGTGTCCTATCTATGCATCAATGCATGTATGCATGTATGTGTGTGTATTTATGTATGTATGTATGTATGTATGTATGTATGTATGTATGTGTAGGTATGTATGTATATGTTATGTGTGTATGTATATACGAATGAATGTGTGTATGTATGTATGTACCTACCTACCTACCTCTCTCAATGTGTGCTTTCTATATTTTCTTGAGCATGTGGCCTTCCATTGGAGCATGGTAAACTTAGCATTTTGTTAATGTTCATGTTCATCCCCTGTCCCAACTACTCTTCTAGATCCTCTTCTACCTCCCTAAACATCCAACTTCATGTTCTCTTTCTCACTCTTCTTATTTAAACCCATTTAGTCCAGTTTGTGTTGGCCAACTACTCCTGGGTGTTGAGCCTGACCCAGTGTCATATCATTGAAGAAAACTGACTTTTCCTTTCTAAGTAGCAACCAAATGCCAGTAGCTCCTCAGCTAGGCATGGATGGGACTTCATGCCTTCTCTTTCTTCTCCACACTGAGATTTTGTCTGCCTTAAGCATGCACAGGTCTTATGCATGTTGTCACAATAGCTGTGAGTTCATGTACACAATCCTACTGTGTCTGGGAAATATAATGTCTTAGTTAGGGTTTCTACTGTTGTGACAAAACACAATGACCAAAAGAAACTTGCTTAGGAGAGGGTTTCTTTCAGTACACAATTCTCAGGTCATATTCCATCATAAAGGGAAGGCAGGAATTCAAGGCAGGAACCTAGAGCCAGGAACTGATAAAGAGGCCATGGAGGAATGCTGTTTACTGGCTTGTTCCTCCTGGTTGACTCAGTCTGCTTTTTTATGCAACTCTCAACCACCTTCCAAGGTGTGGCACTGCCTATAATGGGATGGATCCTCTTCCATTAATCAAGAAAGTGCTCCATAGATTTATCCACAGGCCAATTTGGTGGAGGTATTTTCTCAGTTGAAGTTCCCTCTTCCCAGGTAACTATATTTTGTGTCAAGTTGCAAAAAACTAACCAGCACACGTGGTGTTCTTAAAATCATCTTCTACCTCTGGTTCTTAAAAACTTTCTGCTCCCCCTATTCTACATAGGTCTCTGAACTTTAAGTGGAGGGGTGTGATATAGACATCCCATTTAGGGTTGAACATTTGGAAGTCTCTAACTCTCTGCTCAGTGATCAATTGTGGGTATTTCTGTTAATTGTTCTCTACTTCAAGAAGTTTCTCTGATGAGGGCTGAATGATGCACTGATCTATTGGTATAGCAAGAAGTCATTAGAAGTTCTTTTATCCCTTTGTGCATTTGCAGAATAATCGTGGCAGGTTTTCCTCTAGAACCCACGAGCTATCTAGCCACAGTTTCTTGACCTCACAGACAGTGTCCATGTCACAGAGTGGGCCTTAAATTAAAAAAAAAGTGGTTATTTACTCCTGTGACATTAATGCCATTATTGCACTAGTGGGCATATATTGACAGGCAGGTCATTATTGTAGCTAGTAAAGTTCATAGCTGGGTAAAAGGGATGATTGCTTTTTTCATCTGGTAACACGCATAGCACTTTCTGTCTCCATGAAAGCTCAAGGTCTACACTTTTGAAAAAACTGATTCTTTGCAATTACCACAAGAAAAGCACTTTTTAATGGAAAAGTGATATAATATGAAATGTTAGACTACTTGTTAAAGAACATGGACATGAGACTATTTAGATGCCTTGGAGTATGATACACCTGAGATCTGAATTTAAGGCTTGATTCTTATGAATTACATATGTATGATCATAATATATAGGATGTCGCAACCAACTAATAGTACTGTCATGAAGATTAAGTATGTGTAAAACACGACTGTGGTACCTGGCACATGATTTAAAAAAAAATACTAGTAACTTTACTGACCACCACACCTGAGACACGTCTGAGTACTCAGCACCTGTTCTCACTTGATCCTTACAGGAACATTGTAAGACACATCACATCCTCTTCAGAGAAGGTACCAGACGCATAGCTTTTGGGTCCAAAAAGATACATAATATAACATAATACCTTAACTAATATGTAATATTTATTTTTATGTTTTATCTATTTGTACTGGGATATTTTTATTATTTTGTGCCTTAATATTAATTATTATTTAAATAGATACATATGATGCAGATCAGTTAAGACAGTTCTTCTTTCCTACCAAAGATGCTCTGATTCAACATTTCTTAAAAATTCTAGGGATCAAATCCAGGACTCTGTGAATGTTGTGCAAGCACTGTACAGACTGAGCCTCAGTACAAATATTTGACCACACACAAAATGCTACCTGCAGGCTGTACCAAGCTGTCTGCTCCTGGTGTAACAAATAAAATAAATTATGAAGTCCAATGCTAAAATCTAATACTGCTAGATATGATAAAATGCTTACTTTAAAACATTTTCAATTAATTTATATTCTACATAGAATAAAATAAACTGATCTTAAGAGTGGAAAAATATTTTTATACTTTTGTCTGATGCTTTGTCTCAATCCACTAAGCACATATCAGATAAGTTTTTAACTCAGTTTTTGCTTGATCTTGTTACTTGCTCCTTCCTGAAACATTCTTTGGATGGTTTGCAGTCTATACATTCACAACACCAATGTTAGCAATGATGTTCCCACTTGTGTAGACAACAGTCACACCATGATGTGTGCCCAGCTTGCAGTAATTTGAGAATTGTTGATTACAAACATGCTCTCATCCTGTCAAAGTTAAAATTAGAACCCTAGGATTCATATAATATTTTGGTCCCAACACCTGTCACACTGTGGTAAATAGGAGCACTTCTTCTTCCTATGATTCTCTCTCTCTCTCTCACTGTGTGTGTGTGTGTGTGTGTGTGTGTGTGTGTGTGTGTGTCTTTGTGTGCATGTACTAAATGTGAACACTTTCTGATTTCTAGGCCTGAGAAAAGTTTTTCTTTAGTTTTATAATTTTAAAACATCTCCTTATACTGTGGTTTTCTTGTCAACCACTTTTAAAAAGATCTCTTAAAGGACTTTGCCCTATTCTGTTGTGAATCAATTTATTTACAGTTAAAACTTGGTCATTGGTGAGGCCTCTCAAAAGTGTTTGCCTATAAGAAGCACTAATGTTAGACTTCCCAGGCAATGGGTGAGGAGACATTAGACTGCCCAGGCCGTGGGTGAGCGCTGTGAGGAGACAACAGAAGCTGGGGTGAAAGGGAGCTAGCAGCCCTGCAGAAGAGAGGAAGGCAGGGCGCCCTTTTCAGTGGCCTGTGCACTTGTTCTCAGTGGTTAGGAACTGGATCCTTGAGAGCCCATCCCTATCAC
Organism: Peromyscus melanophrys; assembly: GCA_902168415.1. Taxonomy (NCBI): domain Eukaryota; kingdom Metazoa; phylum Chordata; class Mammalia; order Rodentia; family Cricetidae; genus Peromyscus; species Peromyscus melanophrys. The sequence goes on along the minus strand of CABHPR010137154.1, from coordinate 12,417 downwards.
AGAACAATCATTCTACTCCAAGGATTAGGAAGCACCCTCCGCACCTGACAATGAAACAGTAGTTGGCATCAAGGCCATGTGGCTCAGTGACTCCCACCCTGTTCATTTGTGCGTAGGAAACTCCAGACAACAAATGCTCAATACATTTCTTGTTTGTTTGTTCCAACAGGTATTGAAAGTTAATGTGACTGACAAAAGAATCAGCCTGCATACTTTCCAGTCACTGACATGGAACTCTTGATAAATTTTCAGAGCAGAATACTACGAGCAGATTTAAACTACTTATGCTTCATAATTATGTAATTATTATGTATAACCAATTGTTTCATTCCCAGTACGGCTAGAATATTTTGTGGATTTTATGTGTGTGTGTATTATGACTCTCAAGATAATATCTCTGGGTCACTTTAATGTATCTATGTAATTAGTGTGGCATATATGGTTCATTGCATGACATCCATTGAAGATGTGAAGATGAATTAGATCCATGCTGAAGTCTGTGTGTGTGTGTGTGTGTGTGTATGTGTGTGTGTGTGTGTATGTGTGTGTGTGTGTGTGTGTGTGTGTGTGTGTGTGTGTGCCCAGTGTTTCCCTAAAGATGCAACAGAAATCTTGTCATGGTAGCCCCTGTTTGCAGCTAAGCAAAACTTTAAGAATTATGCAGAAGGAACTTCTGCGAGTTGGTATAGGGGGAGGAGAACAGTATGCTGAGAATATGATGGAGGAGGAAGAAGAACACAGGAAGGAAGCAGGGAAGATGTGATGCAATGGTAACAACAGCAAGAGGGATAGTCATTCTAAGGAGTGGTAGCCTTGCGGGGAGGAGAAAGGAGAGTCAACTCATTTGAAAGAGAAGAGGGCCTCGGAGAAATGCTTAATAAATAGGAAGGTGATGAGAAGTAGATTTAAGTAGGTAGAGATGAAGGAAGGAATTGGATGTACAATTGTTTTCATACAAGTGTGTTTTCAAGTGTATAAATCTTATTTTTTGACCACATCTCATGTACATAGCAACAGTTCACACAAACATATATGATTTGTATGCCACAGAAAAATAAAGCAAGTGAATTTACAAGAAATTCTCCATGTTGTGATGTGTTTTAATGGCCTCACAGAGGGTCAGGTTTCCTAGTGTTTAGAAGACTCCTGTGACCTTGTCTTTTTTGTTTGCTGTGACATTGGAGCTCCTGTAGTATAGTACAGGAATGGATTACATTTTTTAATCAGTCACGTTCCCCTACATCTCTGTAATGACTCTCTCACAAGCTTTGAATGTTGTTAAAGAATCATAGCAGTTTCTGTAAAATACCAACTCTGACAAAAACAAAACAGGAGTTAGAACTAAATTGATTAATACACCAGCTAAAATGTGTATAAAGAAATATGTAGCTGGGCTGTCAAGATGGCTCAGTAGGTACAGACTTTTGTCACACAAGCCTGGTGTTCTGAATTCAATCCCTAGAAACCATAAAGGGGGAAGGGGTAAACAGACTCCACAGAGTTGTCCTCTGACCTCCAAATGTATGTCATGGCAAACATAACCCCCTACAAAATAACAGATAACAATAAAAAATTAAAATAAAGAGAAATTATGTAGAATGCTCAATGTTTAATTTTAGTGTTTTTTGAAAATGCAGCATGTTTCAAATGGGTATGCGTACTTCTTGACATCTTCCCTTTTGTACTGGAAAGCCATTCTGCTTGCTGTATGCATGCCCAGGTATCTGTACCTGCTGCATTGCACCAGAATATCATTCAGTTGACTTAATATTCTAACTATTAAATGAGGCATCATGCACAAGGGGCTTGGGAATTAGAGAATTATTTGATTTAAAGGGGAAAAAACCAGATTAACTCCCTTTAATTGTTGTAAGGAGGTTACAAGGACATGACTTAGTATTTTAGAAATATCCTGTGGTGCCAACAGGTATACCTGGACATATATTGACTCTAGTTGTCCTTAGTGAGGCGTTTCCTGGATGGACAATCCAGGGGCCCCACTGATGACCTATGGGATGCCTCCTAATGTTTTAAAATTCTAGAAGAATACTTTAAAATGCATATAGCAAAATGTGGACCACTACAAAGGAAATATTACATACAAATGTGCAGAGTACTCCAAATGTCAACGTCTCCTGTCTCTTGAATTTACTTTTGGCTCTTCAAATACTGTATAGACTTATCAGATACCACATAATATTTTGATATTTGAATACAATATGGAATAGCCAAATAAAGCTGGCCACAATATTCACAGTGTCACATCTTTATCATTCTTTGTAGTGACAATATTTAAAATCTATTCTCAGAAATGTTTAAGTATAAAATGTATTTTTGGCTCCTTAGTAGTCCTCCTATAAGGACATGTGAAGTTTCCCTCTCAAATTAGAGATGATCTTAGCAGCTCTGGAAAATGTCAGGGGAGGAGCTGGTCTGTGATTTACTTGGTTTCTGTCTAGGGCAGAGCTGCCAGTCTCTGAATGTAGACCTGTAACAAGCCCTCCCAATACAGGGATTGGAGTCACTATTCAGGGCATTCTATGCTTCTTTCATTTAAGTGAGGAACAATCTCAACATGGACTCAGGAGACTTAATTAAATCACTTTGTCTTTCTGGGACAAATTTCATTTTCAAAATGGTAGTGATACCTGTGAAGTTGTACAAAACTCCTTCTTGTTCCTTAGGATAGGGTCAAGATAGCCAGATAGATTTATAATGTTATAATGTTTTGCATCCCCTATTCATCTGAAGAAAAGAAAGTATATATGGTCATATCTATTCATTCATAAGTATTTATCTTAGTTATTTTTCTATTGCTGTGACAAAACACCATGACCACAGCAATTTATAGATGAAAGCATTTAATAAGGCTTACAGTTCTAGAGGGTATGTCAACAATCATCGTAGCAGGGGGCATGGCAGCAAGCAGGCAGGCATAATAGCAAGCAGGCAGGCATGACACTGGAGCAGTAAATGAGAGCTTACATTTGGTCCATAGGTGGGGTGCAGGGAGACAGAGACAGAGACAGAGAGGCAGAGATAAAACTATCTGGGAATGCTGGCATAGGCTTTTAAAACCTCAAAGCCCACCCCCAGTGACACAGTTCCTCCAACAAGACCACACCTCCTAATCCTTCTCAAAGAGTTCCAACTGGGGACCAAGTATTCAAAAATATGAGCCTATGGGGGCTATTCCCATTCAAACCACCACAGCCTATATCTATATATTTATGTGTCATGAATCCACAGTTTGTAATTAGGAATTACACCTCTAAAATTACTAGGAATGCCAAGAAATTTTATTCACTGGATTATATTTACGTATATTTTTCCAGTAAGGCATGGGGAACAAGAGGAGGATAATAGGGTTGTAATATCAGAGTAATACATATATGAAGATATCACAATGAAATACATATATACGAAGATGTCACAGTGAAACCCACCATTTTGTACAATGAATATACATTAGTAAAAATAAGTAATTTTACATAACAAAATAATTAGAAGAATGGTATTATTTTATACTTTGGCGAATCTCTTCAAAGTCTACACCAATAGCTTGTTCTCATGGCTCCATTCTATCATTTTGATATTACATGATAGAGTCTATGAAGACACTGAGATGCATGGGAAGACAGTGTATGGCTTCTTTTCCAAAGTGCTTGACTAAAGCCAAGGAGGACATTTTGGCTCATGGTTGCAGAGCTATTTCAAGTCCATCATAGTAGGGGAAGGCATGGCAAATTCATGACAGCATGAACATGGAACAGACTATTCATACGGCAGAGTATGGGTACCACATTCAAAGGCCTGCCTTCCCTGAACTGCTCTCATCAGCCTGGCTCAAACTCCGAAAGGCTCCATGGCCCTCAAAATACTTCCACAAGCCTGGGCCTAGGGATTCAAAACATGAGTCTGTTAGGACCATTTTAGATTCAAAGCATGGCAGACATTCAAAAAGGAAAATATTTTCTTAGTATTTTTAAGAGACAGTTTGCCTCAAATTTATCCTGAAAAGATCTCAGGGATCCTGTATATTGACTTGAGAATTATCTCCCATGGAGCTATGGCCACCTGAGGTTACCCCAAGACACCCCTGAAACAAGGACCTCCACTTTCAGTTACTGGTCAGCTATTAAGGGAAGGTTAGGATCTTACCTTCTGACATACTTCCTCTCTGAATTACAAAATTTTACTTTACTTTTAAATAGCTATCTTAGTTTCTTTTCTGCTCTTGTGATAAAATACTTTGACCAAATCAACCTCAGGGAGAAAGGATTTATTATTTTTTTTTTTAAGAGAGAAAGACTACAGTCCATCAAGGAAGGGAAGGCAAAGTGAGAAGCATTAGAGGGAGCCAGCCCCTGTGTCCACGGTCCGGAAGTGGAGAAGGACAATTGCTTGTATTCAGCTCTCCTCCTTCTTAGAGAGTCTGGGGGGAAGAGTGCCTGTCACTTGTGGACCTTCCAGCCTTAGCTGACCAATCGCAATCATAATTACAGCAGTAAGAATCCCTCACAGAAGTGCCTGGAGGCTTGTCTCCTCAGCCATGGTATATCCTGCTAAGTTGACAGTCAATACTGTCTCAATAAGTTAGTCTAATTTAAAAAATAAAAATCCTAAATGTTTTCACTTAAAGAAGAAATGCATTTCTTCTCTTACCAATTAACTGTCTTACGTCCCCACGAAGACAAGGTTGGGCTGTCCTGGGTGGATACCGCCAGCTGCACCAATATTCATCGTCTTGTCTTCACAGCTGAATTGCTGAGAGTTTTGCTCTGGGTTTGGGGTTTGATGCTCCGAAAGGAAGAGTTTCTGACCCAATGATTCCAGCCACCAACTTGCAGAATACATGCCAAATGCTAACTTGACTCTTGCTTGAAAACTGACAACTGGGAGATACCGGGTCATGTCTCCAATAGTTTTCCATGAAGTCAACTCAACATATCATCTGATACCTTCTAGCTGATAATCATCAAACTGAAAGGTGAAGTTAGTTAATTAGTAATTAGTCAACACATTAGAGGTTAGTGTGGATTGGGTGTCACCATTACAATATGAATAATGTCACAAATGTGAAATGTGGGGGACTTTAAAAGGAACTGTCGTTAAAAAAAAAAAGGAGTAACTTATGTAACAATAAATCTATATCCTTGACCTTTGGCCAATGTATCTTCTCAATTTGAAATGAGATCTCGGTGCATTTTCCCTCTAACAAAGGCTAACATTCACTGAAACAAAGTGGTACATGTGCCTTCCTTCAGAATCATAAGGTGAGTAATTCTTTGAGCATAAGAACAGTTTGTACAGGTGCTAAGCCATTGAAGGCAAGAGAAGTATCCACCGGAGGTGTTTTATCACTTCATGGCTATTCAGTTTCTACTTTAATAGTGTTTGCTTATTTCGAATGATTAGGAGGGAGGGAGAAAGCTGGAGAGGTGGGTGGCTCAGTTGTTCAGAACAGTTGTTGCTCTTGTGGAGGATCCAGGTTTGTTTCTCAGCATCCATACGGTGGCTAGCAAGCATCTGTAAGTAACTCTAGGGGAACTGACATCCTCTTCTGGCCTCTATGGGAACCTAGCACACACCTGATGCACATACATGCATGCAGACAAACAGTCATATCCAGAAAGTAAAATAAAATAGTCTCTAAAAATTCAAATAGTTACAAGGGAGGCATATTTGATTTGATGAAAATGTGAACACAGGCAAACTTTAGGAGACAAAAATGAAGACAGAAACAATGTAACACAACATGAGCAATTTATTCTACTTTTCACTTAGTCAGCAAATGGCTAGATGTTAACAAACTGTGGGTGTGTTGTGGATTTCAAGTGCTGGAGATGATCATGGGGAAAATCGGGCAGGCCTTCCTTCTTTTACACTCTTTGTGTCAGATGAGCAGACAAAAGCGAGCACAATACAGTGTGGCGAGCGCAGTAATCAGACATGAACACGGACACCAAGGAGGGACTACCACTCCTGTCCTCCAATTGCTCTCAATTTTATAGGGCAGTAAATCAACTGTGGCAGCAGGAGGCTCTATCAGCCTCCTCACCTTTGCCCAGTGCTCCCTATGAATCACCGAGGGACAGCCGCAGCAAAGACGACGACGAGACAGCAATGAGGTGAGTGCTCTGTCCATGGAAGAAACACTCGAGCGCATGGGATCCTTTATTTTTGTAAATTTTCTGACTCCTGCTCTGTTATTTAGATAGTCACCATTTCCTTGTGGACCTTGTATTTTCTTCTCTTCAGAGAGGATGAAAAATAAGGGTGAGATATAAAATGGAGAGAAGGTGAATCTGTATGTATGTGTGTGTGTGAGTGCCTTTCTATGTGATGTGTGTGTGCGTGTGTGTGTGTGTGAGTGTGTGTGTGTGTGTGTGTGTGTGTGTGTGTGTGTGTGTGTGTGTGTGTAGGACACATGGCAAGGATCTACTGTAAGCTGCCCCTCTCATACTGGGAGAAACTATTGGAAGAACAAACAGCTGGAATCGTTCTGGAGGTCAGTCAAGGGTGGCAGGGATTCAGAGGAAGGTGAATGTGTTCCAGATTTAAGAACGTCTATGTAGGAAAGAATCTCGGCCTCTATGAATCCTCATACCTTCCTCTACCTGGATGACAATAGCCTCTACGGCAGGGTGATGATAATGCCCCCACATTTTCGGAGCTGCCCTGTAGAACCTGGACCTTCAGGAAGGTTAAGGAAACCTGCACAGGGCACCTGTGTCTGGTTTGTAGAGGCTGAAACAAAACTCTCCCTATGAAGAGAAATAGTACTTGGAGAAAGGCTATTCAATGGCCAGGGTTTTTGTCTTGATGCTGCCTGTGAGCTGTGTGTTTAAGAAACAAAGTCAGGAACTATGAGTGTCGGGGGTGGGTCTCTCCGACTTTTCATCGCCTTCAATCCCACCTTTAGAGGATTTTTTTTTTTTGAATCTCGGCTTTAAAGCACTGTAGTCTAGGGGATGTGGAGAAAGTACTCAAGTACCAGGTGAAGAAGCAATGCTTGCCTCTCGAGGCTTGCCTCAGTTCTACTTCTATTCATGCTTATACAGAAATTCTTTAACACTCATTTAAAAAAATGGGAATCATGATGATTGCCTGCTTAGTTTGTTGTAGGATTTATGAGAGTATAGTGATGCAGATTTCTCCCTATTTCTTCTTTACCGGTGTGTGTGTGTGTGTGTGTGTGTGTGTGTGTGTGTGTGCATGCTTGCGTTATGTGGCTGCACATGTGATAGGTGTGAGCATCTGTGCTTCCGTCTGCATGTAGACATCCAAGGCTGATATCAGAAATCTTTTTCCTCACTCATATATCTTATTCACTTGAGGCAGAGTCTCTCTGTCCAACCCAGATTTTGCTTACATAGCTAGACTCTCTAGTTGTCTTGTTCTGTGGATCCCATCTCTACCTTTCCATGCTAGAATCTCAGGAAAGCCAGTGTGCCAACCTGGCATTTACTGAATTCTGGGATCTGGACTCCTGGACACCTTAAGAGCCCAGGTTTTTGTTGACTCAGCTATAGCCCGAGCCTGATATGATTCATATGTAATGGAGAATAAATCTTTTCAACAATTTAGCAGAAGATAGTCAACCGATGGGTTGAGGTTAATAAGAATAGTTAAGCCTTCCAATTTCTACCCCTCAAGCTCGGTTTTCTGAGGGCTAAAGGTACTCCCTAAACTCCTTTTGGCAAATTATCTCTTGGTTATTGCCCCTTACTCTCATTTCTTATCTTGAATTGTCACACGATAATTTGAAGGACACCTCAATTAAAAACTTAATTATGTACCTACATGAAAATATTTATATAAATGGTAATAGCATTGTCCTGAAGGACAGGAGTGAAGGAAAATGTAAAGTCAGAGAAAAAGAAAAATTAACACAAAAAAACTAGAGGACTTGTTTTTTCCCACTGAGTTTTTATTATTGTTGCATAGGTGGTGGTTTAGTGTCTGGGAACACAGGGGAGGAAAGAGACTGAGCAACTGGCCATCGGAGGTGTCACACAGACTTCGGTCATGAGGTTAAAGCATTTATAGGTTAGGACACCATTAAGACTTGACTATAAGGAATCCTAATGACTGTCCATGCTGGGTCATTGGGAACATGACTCAAAGTTACTGGGGGAAGTAGTCCAACTGAACTGGTAACTTCCTTTTAGCACTAAATTTGGTTTAAAAGATGTTTAAAGGATTCTCTGGAGTTTAAAAAGGAAATTTTAGTTTTTCACGCAAGTTATATTTAGATGAGTATTGGATTGGTAGGCAGAAATTGGGACTGGGGTAAAATGAAGGATCATGTTATGTTTAAACATGTTCATTTGGGTTCAATCTTGGGGGCTCTTGAAACAGTAACAGATCACTGAATATAAGAATCTCAATCTTTAGGTTAGAAATACAGGTTGAATTGTTATCAGGTGTTGTGTGGGTCACATGAAAGATGGAGAATACTCAAAGAGGGTGGGTAGTTTAGAAGGGGGCTCTGGGACCTTATGAGGGATAGCAGCATTTCAAAGCACAGGAGACTAACAGACAACTGAAAAGAATCCAGGACTGTAGGTAGACAATTCAATATTGAGCACATTAATAAGTGGAATGCTTCAGGAGAAGAGAGTGGTTTGGTAGGGTGAGGTAATTAAGGCAGTGCCCATTGTATTTGGCAACTTAGATGCTGGTGACCTTGGTAAAATTATATTCAGTGGAATGCAGGAGGCACAAGCAGTGCCAGGAATACATGAGGAAGCAGTAAGGACAGTGTGCAATAGCATAGAATTATGTTGTTGTTGTTTTCTGTTTGGAGACAGAGTCTGATGTGCAGGCTGGTTTCAAATTCACTATTTAGTAGAGGAAAGCCTCGAACTTCTGGCCCTCCTGTGTCTACCTCCCCAGTGTTGGGATTCTCAGTACTCTGCTTGTTTGTGCTGTGCTGAGGACTGAATTCAAAGCATTGTGCATGCTAGGTGAGTTACATTCACAGCTTAATGGTGACCTTCTGGAAGGATAGTTAGGAAATGAAAAAGAAAGTTGAAATAGTAGCTACAGAAAAACGGATTCAACGACAGGTTAGAGCAACTCGAGAGACCCCATGATTGGAATAAGCAGGTTTGGAGGGGGAGCTTGACAATACCAGAAAGGAAAGATTTGACAGACTGAGGATTTTTGAGAAGCCCAGTTATGGAGGTAGAAAATAAAAGCAGGAATCAAGCTCGGACAGGAGAAAATCATCTTCCTCTGAGAACATCGGGAGAAAGATTGGAGTTGATTCAGTTCTGCATAAGTTTTCAAGAAAAGCTTGTGCTGAGAGGTGGAAGATGAGGTAATTTCTGTAAACCAGTTACTTTTCCTTTGTGGAGATGATATTGTGTAAGAATAAGACGGAGATAACCACAATTGACCTTTTACAGAAGGACTTAAGTTTTAACTGATGCTCTTAGAATGAGAGGAGGTGGGAAGACCATCAGTGGGTCATAGGTGCAAGTTTTGGGGGCAGGTGATGAACCCTGGTGACATCTATGTTCAGACAAAATATCAATACAGAAATGAAGGTTTGGCTCCTTTTTCAGAGTGTATATTCAGTTAAGATATAAGGATGAATTGCAGATTATATAACAAATATTGAGACGTAGGCCAGTCATGGGTAAGAGCTAGAAATTTCTAAGAGTACAGAGAAACAGAAGCCTAGATGCTGTTAAAGAATAAAGATTTGCCCATGTTCTAGTTACTTTTCTGGTGCTGTGATAAAACTGTTGGGGATCTCTCCTGGAGCTTCCCTCTCCAGACCCCACCCTCAGAAAGCAATGGCCCCTCCCTTGGAGCTGCCCTCCTATTCCAGACCCCACCCTTCAGAAAGCCAGCCAAGAGTCAGCTCCTCCCCTGGAGCTGCTCAAGACCATACCTACAGGCTATTTTAGACCTGGTCTTCAGACCTGCCATATGCTCTCCCTCCTGCCTTCCCGAGAGTCACCTGGGAGTTGCTTTGCTCTGTTTATTAAACCTGGACTTATTAATTTGGCTTGATTGGCTTATTGCTTCAGTGGAAGATACCTAACGACTGGGGATCCAATACTTATCAAAAACTCTATGACCAAGGCAATGTAAAGAAGGGAGAGTTTGTGTGGGCTTATGGTTCTAGAGGGACCCAGGTGTCCATTATGGTGAGGAGACATGGCAGCAGGCAGGCATGGTGGCCAACGGAGGCAGCTGAGAGACCACATCCTTAGCTGTAAGCACAAAGCAGAGAGAATGCACTAGAAGTGGGGTCAGGCTATAAACTCTCAAAGCTACTCTACCCTGTGATGGACTTCCTGCTCACCTGTCACCCCCAATAGTCTGAGCTGTGCACTGCTAAAAGTTAGTTGGCTGTGGAGAGTCCTTGGGTATTCTCATTTGTGGTGGCCTTTCTCCAGTGGCCTGTTTAATTCACAATACAAAGATCACCTTTAAGAATCAATGCATAGTGTTTTCAAGACCAAATTGAGTTCTAATTATGCTGTTGCTTGATTTTATATTATTCTAAATTTGAATAGCTGTTTACTGCTAAGTCATGACAATTTATTTTTGGAGGGGATGTTAAATAAACCTGAAACTCCTATAGTAAAGGAATTGAGTATTTTTTTAAGGGAAAAATAAAGTATGCTTTTGTGGCCACAAATGGGTCTCTGATCTTAGGTGGCAAGCTAGATTTTATGAAGAGAGGTATCCCTTCTTGGAATCTCACTGAGGACAAGGGCTTCTTGTCTGTATTTTCCTGCCAGACCTTTGGGTCAGGTATCTAGGAGACAGCCACAGCCTTGAACTCCTGGCAGGACTCAGTCTGTCCTCTCTCCAGTGGCTCCTGGCACTGTCTCTCAGAGCCCTAGGCTGTGGGCTTGTAAACACAGTGACTAGAGGCTGTTTACCATTCATTCTTCAGCACCTCCCCAGCCAGAGGTGACCTCTGTTCTGTCCGAGATGCCTCCCAATGGTACTTGCACTACACTCCCTGACCCACCCTGCAATATCTGTCCTCTACTTCCTTCATCCTCTCTTGTCCTGCTCCTCCCTCCCTCTCTCCCTCCCTCCCTCATCTCCCTTTTCATTCTTTTGCTGCATTTCCTGGAACTTGCCCTAGACATTCAGGGTCAAACAAGACTATTCATTTTCCAGCATGACTGTGCTTTTTTATTAGCAATCTGTAAGTTCAGCTGAACATGAACCCTTCCTAAGCTTTTTCCTAAGAATTCTGTTGACTGTAGCCTGCTGTCCCTCTTCAAGGTTTTAGTGGGTGGTCCTACCCCTTGAGGTTACCCTGAAAGGGTATCATGAATAAAGTCACCTCTGCTGGAGATGTGGAGCTACCTGGTTTGGGGTTAAGATGGTCCAACTACCATCTTGTGACTTGTCAAGTACAGCTTGCTAGAGCTGAGGTCTTAAGCTCACCTGCCTAACTCCAGAGCTGAGCCATTTGCTTGTGGCAGATAAGGCCCCTCTGTGGGTACCAGCCCTAATTGCAGAGGTTCAACCGATGGCCAGTTCTAAACTGATCTGTGTCTTTATCACTTTGAGCACCACAGGTTCTGACTGGTTCTGACTGCTGCTTTCCCCAGAAACCACGGTCTCCTGAAAGAGCAGGTGGACTCTGTAAAGCGCATGCTTAGATTGGTTCCCCATGCTTCAACAAGGTCGTTAAAACGGACGCTACTGCACCGAGTGGAATTTAATGAAATGCAAAGGCCTCTCCTTCCTTCCCCAGACTGTGACTTGTCCAAAGTCCCCTAAAAGAAAGGAGGCAAATGTCCCAAATCGTGTCTGCATTTCCTCCTTTGCTCTTAAAACAGAATTATGCCATTGTTAAATTTTGCTCATGTAAAGTACATGGCTTGTGGTCAGAATCAAGGGGGGGTCTGTTTTGCTTGTTTCTTCTACATCCTTACCTTACAGTGCTCTCAAGGTCTCCTCTGGCCCAAGGCACAACCAAGACACTGGTGGGTCTGCCGGTTTTCACTGGGGTTCCACAGGTTCAGGGAGCGTTTCCTTCCCATGGCACTTGGGACCATGGTGCCGTATGCTGTGCCTTCCTGTGTCTGTCATGCTGTTGACGACTTGTGTAAATGCCCTTGGGGAAGGCACATTCGGGCAATGGCAGTGCTATTAGAGGCCTTCAGTGTGGCGGGATCTCCACTGAGCCCTTGGATGTGGGAAGGCAGAGTGACAGTACTCCTTTCCTAGAGACAGATGGTGTATGGAAATGTGTGTGTTTATCATACGGTTAAGGGCTGTATCTGACCTTGGTGTTCACAACAGATCATTATATTCTCACCTTTTAAATGTAGTAATATCAAAGAACATACATGAGAAAACAATTTACAAAACCCACAAAACAAACATCAAGATGTAAGTAAGGCAGTAAAAGAAAGGGGGAAAAAA
>CABHPR010137153.1:18950-31264 GCA_902168415.1 Peromyscus melanophrys | reverse complement strand
ATTTATTTATTTATTTATTTATTTATTTATTTATTTATTTATTTATTAGTAACATTTTCAGCCATGTTTTTTCTTTCTGTGCACTGTCTTTCTCCTTCAGCCTGGAGCTCGGCTAGGGCAGGGATTGAAGGCTTTGCCTGGGCAGTGCTCAGCAGCCCGGCTCAAAGGTGGACCACGCAATACATGGAGACACTAAAGCCTGCCCCACCTGTTCATCGCAGTGGGTGAGGAGCCTTCTGGTAGGGAACCCTTCGAGTGGGCATAAGCAGAGAATTCATGACTTCAGGGAGCTTATTACCACAGGGTGGGGCTGAGGTCACTTGGAAAATTATATTCAATGTAACTCTTCAAGAAAACAGATCTGGGACATCTGAAGAATATCTTCCTGGCAGGCAGGAAATCGGAGACTATGGTGTGGCACCAAGAAGGGCGTGGGGTCGCCCAGGTGGAAACACCGCATGAACTTGCGCAGCGCAGCTGGAGTTTTCCTGGTACCTCCGGCAGACGCCGGCTGCGCTGGCGTAATGGCGTTTCGCAGTCCCAGACAAGCCCCGCTGAGGGCAACGCTTGCTATTTTGCAGAGGCCAGGAGCCTCCTGCAACTTCTAGGCGGCGACAGCTGCTACCTTGCCAAGGACTCCATCGTTTCCCTACGCTCCCTAGGCCGTGCCACCCGCCGCCACCGCCCCTTGCCCCCTCCCACGCTTCTCCCGGAGCTCTGCGTGGCGCCGCCGTGGGTCCCAGGGGAGTCGCGAGCGCACCTGGAGCCTCGGGCGCCCGGGGGACTAGGGCGTACGGTGACCGCCTCGCCCGGTGCACAGCTGGTGGCGCGCTCCCTCCCGGATCCCTTGAAGTAAAGAGGCTCGGTCTAGCGCCCAGCGAATAACGTTATCCAATTGCTTCCCGTTTTATTCGCAGGCTGGGAGCTGCGAGAGCCAGAGCGTTCCCTCGCCAGTGCTCCAGGGGAGGAGGGAGGCGGGCGGGGACCAGGGGACGGCTTGGCTGCTCCACCTTGCGAGAGGCCAGAGCGCCCCGGCCCCGGCAGAGGCCAGCAGCGCCTGGAGCCCCGCAGCAGTGCGCCGGCCGCCCGGATCCCCGCGATGGAGTGAGTATCCCCGTGCAGCGCGCCGCTCGGTGCCTCCCTGGGCATGTTGCCATGGTGACCGATCCCCGCTCATCTCGGTCCAGCCTGGGTGTTTAATTTCAGTCCACTGTGTTCCTCTTGCTGTTTCTATAGCAGCCGCTGCGGAGGGGGTATCGACAGCTCTGAGCTGCGGGCATTTGTGCCACTGTCTTGGGGATACATGAGGGGTCATGTTGCTAAGGAGCCAGACCTGTTTTAAGCTTCTTTGGGTCCCTGCCCCCAACCTTGTCCGTCTTGGGGAGTTGGCCGCAATAGCCATTACTTCCGATTTCTAACCATGTCAGCATTATTGGACTGCAGTTAAGAGGTGTGTGTGTGTGTGTGCGTGTAGGGGGGTGTCACTGCGGATCCGAAGCAAATGTGATTCCATAGGAAGGGTGTGATGGAAGGATGATGAGTTGTGGGAGATATGAGCCAGAACTGGCTACTAGAAGCTACTGGAGGACCCCAAAATAATTAATTAGCTCCTGGGGTAATCGGAGAAATGAGACAGAAATGTCCTAGCAGCAGTCTGAGGTTCAACGACAATGTTAGGCATCACCCGCATTTCATGGGAGGGTGGGGAAAAGATGACATGAAGTCAAGAGAGGCGGTAACCAGAAAAAGACACAGTGGGGGCTCCGGGTGTGGACCCAGCCTAGGGTTGCTGTCTCTCTCCACGTTTCTGGTCACTCTCCCGGGCTGATACTGCAGCAAGGTCCCTGTGACAGGCGTCAGCCTGCCGCTCCAAGAAAGCCAGCAATTACATCTCTGCTCACTTGGTCCGGTTCTCCCTCTCGCTCTCTTCCCACGGATACTCACTGACTTTGAGGTCGTATGAAATCATATTTCAGGTTGGAGATAATGTTATGTTTTCAGATACCAGGACCTCCATGCCAAACCCCAAAACTCTAGATTCAGCCTTTATGCTTCTGCATAGCCAATTGTGTAGGTGCAATTCACTCCTCAGCCAGTGGAAAGGAGAAGCGAGAGATGATGTGGCCGGTAGGAGTGAGGGACTGTAGAATTCTTTGGCTGGCAGCAGCATTGTTGATTTCCCACACCAGTGTTTTAATGCCTGTGAGCCTTGGTTTCTCCAATTGCACATGGGGAAAAGATGGTCCTTATTACTTAGTGTTACTGAGAGGATCAGATAATATTTGCTTCTCTTCTGAAGCACTTTATTAATTATAAAAACAAATAGGGGAATTAGACATTAACAGCTGGTCTCCAGAGTCAGGTTGTCTGGGACTTAGTCCTTTGACACATTGCTGAATAATGTCAATCTCTCTGGGTTTCATTTTCCCCTTCTGGAAAATGGAATAATAAAAATAGTAGTTATTTTGAGGGGTTTTTGAGTAAAAATTAAGCAATTGATATACATATATAAATACATATTTGTTAACACACACACATATCTTAGGACAGGCCTGGAACAAAGTATGCTTAATAAGTATCACCTAATGTCTGTAAGTAGTATCTGTCAGTTTATGGGGTATTAGGTTGGTAGAAAGCCAGTTTTTGGACAGTTTTTATAATTTAAAATATTTATTTACTTATTTTGTGTGTGCACATGCCCCAACATGGGCATGGAGGTCAGAGGGCAGCTTGTGAGAGTTGACTCTCTCCTCGCACTGTGTGGGTCCTGGGTCATTAGGCTTGTCAGCGAGTGCCTTTACCAGCTGGGTAGCTCTCCAGACCACAGATAATTTGTAAAGAAACACAATGTCCTAAGGGCAATGGAGCCTACCGCAGTCCCCAAGATGACATTGTAGGAGTGAGGATTTGGGCAAACTCCTGGGACTCAGTACAGTCACCGGGCACCTTGGCCTCTGGAGTTCTTCATCGCCATTGGTCACATTTTTCACTATGGAGACTGCCCTTTACCAGAGATTGAATGCTGGCCCAGCTGTCTCATAGTGTAGGGTCAATGGCAGCCTGGTTTTGTTTTGTGGATGAGGAATGATGATTTTCATCCCCACATTAATGTATCTCCCCTAGACTTGGCATCTGGACTCCATAACTGTGGCACAGAGCCTCTAGGACACCCCCGTTTTCTCCTGGTCTTAGCTGTGGTTGGTGCCAGGTGTGCCTACCCATGCCTTTCTCTCTCCTTCTCTCCTTTCCAGTATATACATGTCCTTCCACTCTGGTCAGCCTGACCTTGGCCTTTTCACCCCATGTGACATTTGAAAGTGCTCCGTACCTTCCGGTGAACCTGCCTAATTTCCCACTGTCTGTCTGCCACACTTCATCCACTTCCTTAATGCAATTAGTTTCCCACTTTTTTCTTTCCTTCACAATACTACTTTTTCTGTCCGTCCACGGGTCTAACAAAATTTCTCAAATATCAAGCCTTGCACTTCTGCCAATGGAATCCCATCCCCTCATCTCATCGTAGGTAGCCAGGTTGCTTTGAATGTGAGTGAGATATAGTCTTGGTTCCCTTCACTTATTGTGTCCAACTTGTATTTGTGAGAAATTAATTAAAAGAGGGAATGAATTTGAATTGGCTTTTTCATTTAATCAATGGGTATTTGTTGAGATTAGCAGTGGTTGATAAAACAGTCATGATTCTCATGGCATGGAGTTCAAAATCTAATAAGGGCAGATGCTAACCCAGTAAGCACAGGAGCCATGCGATGCTGCCAACCCAGTAACCACAGGAGCTATGTTATGCAAGGTGCGATACACACTATGGGACAGGACACAGAAGAAGTGATAGGAAGAGCATGGGGGTTGGATCAGCTGGTCAGAGAAGCCCCCTTGAGAAACTGATATTTAACATGAGGTCTAAAGGATGAGTAGGAGTTGCTGAGTTAGACATGAAGGGAAGAAGCATCTGGAGCTGTGGAAGCGGCATGTGCCTAGGTCCGGAGGCAGGAGTCATCTTGTCAAGTTGGGAGAACTGAAAGAAAGGTGGTGTGCCTGGAGCTTTAAAGAATGAGCAGAAGATGCTCCAGGGATGAGGCTGGAGAGTGTGTGTGTGTGAGCATGTGTGTGAGTGTGTGTGAGAGTGAGTGTATATGAGTGAGTGTGTGTATGAGTGTGTGAGAGTGCGAGCATGTGTGTTAGGGTGTATGTGTGTGAGTCTGTGTGAGCATTTGTGTGAGTGTGTGAATACACGTGTGTGTGTTTCTCTTCTATTGTGATTAAAAACACACTGACCAAAATGACTTACGTGAGGAAGGGCTTATTTTGGCAGGTAGTTTCAGCCGGGGGATAACTATTGTGGCAGGGGAGGCATGAGATCAGCCTGTCACATCGCATCTGTACCTAGAAGCAGAGTGAGAAGAGCAGTTTGGGCCAGGCTATACACCCTGCCCCAGTGATGGAATGCCTCTAAGGTTCCACCTCCTAAAGGTTCCATGACCTTCCCAAACAGCGCCACCACCTGGTGACCAAGTGTTCAAACACATGAGCCGGTAAGGGGCATTTCACATTCAAACCACATCATGGAAGGTCACGAAGTAGTAGATACTTCACGAGGACTTTGGATTTCACCGTGAGCGTTTCAGGGGTCGCCGCAAATGATGACGAAACATCAAGTCTAAACATTCTATAAAAACCCCTAAACTGTTTCCCCCGTTTTTTCTTCTAAAGTTACTTGAAGCAGGTGACTTAGAAATTGTCCTAGCCAAGTCTCTGAAAGCTGTATCTGCCCCAGGGGAGGGGCAATCAATTTAAAAATATGGCTGACTGTGTGCCAGAGTCTGACAGTCTTGAACAAGCCAAGGTTGTCAAACAAAATGAAACTATACGCAACCAAAAGGAGGTACTCATTTATTTGTGAGCGTTACTGGTTTCGATCAAATAAGAGCTTCTTCATTTGGATAAGGAAAGTTTCTGTAGTAACTGAGCAAAGAGGGTAGCCAATCACTGAGTTTAGAATATTCCTTGCTGGAATACTCTCTTCAGGATGTGTAGATCTGAGAAGCTCCACTGTGGAAGAGCAGAGACAGGGATGGTGTGGTCTGTGTAGTACCAGCGCTCTGGTGCAGTACAATGTGTCAGACCTGCAGCTCCTTGCCTGTGGTTCTCAGTGGCTTGAGTGTGAGATGGATGTGGCTGGGAAGACACACTTTAGTTTTAGTTCTCCCACTTACTAATTTGATGCCACTCCTGAAGCTTTGCCTCACACTTCTCTGGAGCAGTCTACAAAACAGCGTGGGATCAGAAAGGCATGAAGAAATACAACGTGGGAATTCTTCAAACTGTTGCCATCTCTGCAAACACTGGGGCTCTCGCGAAGCCCATGATAGCCTCGGAGCCCAACTGATGTTCCCATCCACCCAGACAGAGGCCTGCTCTTCCCACGGCCTGTGAGGCAAGTTCAAACCACTCAGAGGAGATCATAAAGCAGCTGAACCTGGTGGTGGTGGGGGTAATGGAATGAGACCACCGTCTTACTATTTTGCCCAGGCTGACCAAGAACTCACTGTACAGCACAGCCTGGCCTCGGACCCACAATTCTCCTGCTCCCACCTCTTGAGCTCTGTAATCACAAATGGGCACCACCACACTTGGCTTAAAGTTGGGTTTTGCAAATGAACAGATCCAGGCCCACCAAGGTGTAAGTGTGGTAGGGGCATGGAATCCCAAGCTCAGGACCAGCACCCATGCCTTCGTTCATTCGTGCAGCCGTTCATTTACTTCACAAGCTGTTGCTTGATGTTTTCTCTGGGTCAGTGCTGGGAGAGGTAAAGTGGTATAAATGGTGACTAGACATCCTTGGCCCTGTCTTCAAGGAGTTCACGGGGTAGGCTGTATGTGGCTACAGATGCTGTATAATGTTGGGAGGTTTCGCTTTGCTAATCCTGCCTCCTGTGCAATGTCCTGGACTCAGTCCATTATGAGCATTAATCATCATGTTTCATAATGTGTGGGAGCTCAATGGTATGGTGCCTGTACTTCGCTTGCACAAAACCCCAGGTTTGATCCCCACCACCAAAAGAAAAATGTGTAAATATGTTTAAAGTTAATTTTATGATAATGTATGATTTTAAACAATTATAGTGTCACAGAATTTGTGGTATACACATCTCCATTTTCCATTCTTTCCCTCAAATCTCAGCCCTGAGAGGCTGTTACCATTAACCGTTTGGAGATATCCTCCTGGGTAACTTGGATGCCCACAGCAGAGTCAGAAACATGTGCTTTTGTGGGTTAATACTCCTTTCCACCCATAACACCCCTATATGTTGCTCTGTAGCTTGCATTCTGTTCATGTTATTCTATAGCTTGCATTTTGTCCATGCTATTCTGTGCATGCTTTGACATAGCAACATACCCACCTCCACTTCATTAGCATTTACTAACAAGTTTGTTTTTACTTTGGAAGTGTGGCTAGCCAGCCTTCACTGGACATGCGCTTGGCTTCCATTTCTTCTCATTATATACAATGCTACAATGAACATCTTGGATGCTTCAAAAATGAAACTGAAAGTTGTTTTCTGGAAATGCGGAGTGAGTGAATGAATGTGCATATTACAAATTTCGTCAACTACTCTCAAAGTCTCCAGAAAGGCTGTACCACCAGCACAGCCTCACATTGCTGCAGGGACATTAGTGAGCCCTTTGTATGCTGGCATGGATGTTTGTGGCATCAGCTCCCCAGGAGCACTGTTGTCAAGGGTGATGATCCTTCCTGAACTGCTTCTGTGGGTTTAATATTTAGTTGAAAGATTCATTTTCAAGCAAGACTCAAAGGCAGTGAGTCTTTCTAACCTATTCCCATTCCTTCAATGAATAAATACACCAAATGTGCCCAGAGTTTTCGGATCACAGAGCTGGGGATGTAGCTCAGTTGGTAGAGTCCTTGCCTAGCATGCAAGGAACTGTGTTGGATGTCAAGAGTGGCATGGTGTCGTGCATGGTGTCTAGCACTCGAGGGCTTGGGGCAGGAAAGAAGTTTAAGGCCATTTTTGGCTACATAGAAAGTTCAAGGCTAACCTGGGCTACATGAGACCCTGTCTAAAACCATTAATAGCATGTCTTTCCCTCTCGTAATTCTATGTGCTATTCTCTGGTGTTCTGACACAGATCTATGTCAGAACCTCAGATCTTTGCTGTGGCAAAGTCTGAAGCTAGCCTGATTATTTCTTTGGTGGATGGCTTGTCTCCTACCCTTCCTTATTCTTGTAAGCTTTCCATGCTGGTAGAATTACTTTTAAACATTGAAAACTTTGAAACTTCTCTGTGGTGTTTCTCACTGCCAGTTACGGTGTTAGTTTTTCCTGGAAAATAGTGATTCCTTTGATCTGAAGAATCATGTTTCCATTTATGTATTCAATATTATTATTTTTTTTGCTTGTTTTGGTTTTTGGGGTCAGAGTCTCACTATGTAACTCAGGCTTGCCTTGAACTTGTGGTTTTGCTCAAACTGGCCTCAAATTCATGATCCTCTCACCCTAGTCTCCTGAGTTCTAACCTTGTAGGTGTGTGGCATTATCCTTGATGGTTTCTATTTGTGGAATAGTTTCTTCATGCCTTCAACATACAAAGATCTGCTTGCTCTGTTTCCTTCTGTAGGGGCACCTCACTGTTACACCTCCCAAAACTAGTTCTTTGCCTGATTTGTCCCTAAGGCGTTATTACACCGAGAAGTCTATGGATAACGGGCACGTTCATTCTGTAAGGCATCATTTGTTCATTGCTATTCTGATGTAGTTTTCATATTCGTAGTGGTTTTATTGTTATCTTCAGCTCTTTTCCTGACTCTAACAGCTCACTTGGAACTTCTTTTTGATTCTTCTTTAAAGATTTATTTATTTATCTATTTGGTATTTATGTGTGTGTGTGTGAATGTACGCACATGTGATGTGTGAGTGTACTCTTGAGCGTATGTGCAGAGGCCAGAATGTCCTTCTCTATCCTGTTCTCCATCTATTCCTTTGAGGCAGGGTCTCTCCTGAAACCTGGGTTTGCATTTTCTAAGCTAGACCAAAAGCTACCAAGCCCCAGAAGTCCTTCTATCTCCACCCTCCACAGAGTGAGCATCAAAGGCATTTGTGGGGACCCTTGGCTTGTTACAGGGATGCTAGGGTCCCAATTCCAGTCCTCACGATTGTGGAGTGACAATTCTTGGTTGCCGAACTGTTTCTTTACGTCCCAGGCACATTGTTTTTAAAAGACCTATAATTTTAAAAAGTGCTTTGCATGCTTGGAGAACAGTTTATTTGTTTCATGTATTTCTTATGCTACGTTCTGAAATCCCCTCATCTGCTCCTTACTTGCCAATCTTTTCCTTTAAAAATGAATAACTGTGCATAATGCACTTATGCATGCTGAGTGCTTTGTACTTAGAGATGGAACAGTTTTCCTAGGAAGAAATGGAGACAGCCAATTTGGGAGGACAGGAACTAGGTCCAATATTTTGTCTCATGAATATTTCCTGTAATTCTACCAAGTCTTTTTGTTAAAAGACAAACAAAACGAAACCTCATAATGAGTTAGCAGATGACTTGGACCACATATCCTGGCTGGCTCTGTGAATGTGTTTGTGTGCATGGAAGGTAGGTGTTGAGTCCCTGTTTATCACCACTTAGTTGCTTCCAGCCAGCACCTGTAGAGGTTGTTTTTCTCTTTGCTCTGATAATATGCCTGACAGAGGCAGCTTAAAGATGGTAAAGCTTATTTTGACTCATAGCTTGAAGGCACTCACTACTATGGCAGGAGTTGCATGGGCTCAGGGTTGTGAGGCAGCTGGTCACATTGCATTCACCACTAGGAAGCAGAGATGGGTGAATGTTGGTGCTCAGCTCACTTTTTCCTTTTTATTCAATTTGGGACCTATCTCTTAGGGTTTCTATTGCTGTGAAGAGACACCATGACCACCACAACTCCTATAAGGGAAAACATTACACTAGGGCTGGCTTACAGGTTCAGAAGTTTGGTCCATTATCATCATGGCAGGAAGCATGAATCTGGATCTACAGGCAGCAGGAAGAGACAGTGAGCCACTAGGCCTGGCTTGAGCATCTGAAACCTCAAAGACCATCCCCAGTGACACACTTTCTCCAACAAGGCCTTGCCTGCAATAATACCACTCCTTAAGAGTCTATGGGAGGCCATTTTCATTCAAAGCACCACAGGACCCCAGCCCATGGGATGGTGTCCTCCACATTCAGTGTGGATCTTCCATTATCAGTTAAACTTTTCTGGACACACCCTCATAGACATACAAGAGGTGTGTTTCTGTAGGGACTTTAAGTCCTATTCAGTTGGCATGGAGAGCAACTATCACAGCATCTGTGAAGTGAGGTTGGGAAAGTCATCAACCAGGGCCATGGGGATTCCTTTGTTTTCTGCATCCCTTGCCTCTGGATGTTTCATTTGTGTTAAGCTTTAAATTACAAAGACAGTGGGCTTGTACAGTCCCTCTGGCAGCCATGCTCGGCATCACTCTGAACCAGCCACTCCACACAGATCGCTCCCATGCTTTGCCATGTCCCTCCTCACCATCCCAACCACATGCTTCCCTGAATTCTCTCTTTACTGGGAAGGAAGTTTGAACACTCTTTGGGGTCTTTAGAAAAAAGTATCATCCTTTAGATTTGTCTGTTGGGTAAACAGACTTTCTTTTGGCAGATGATTTCATAGTCTGTAATTTCAAATTTCAACTCTTATTTCATGGGAGATGTGACTTTTTAAATTTTCCACTCCTTAGTTCATTTCTGCAAGTTCTGGGGAGATATAAAGAAAAATAGTCTTTGCAATACTTTTGAGAAAATTTGTCATGAATCTTGCATTCTTATGAAATAATATTCAGAGCTATCAAGTACTGTTTTTACTGGTAAATTCACTGTTATTATGCATTTTTAGGACTCTATATGACAAAATAGTTCACGAGTGAGATGGCAAATTCTTTGCAATAGAAGAATCTGGAAAGAGTGTGCATGGTAGGTACTCTCCACCTCACACTTCAAGTCCATGCTCTGCACCACACATTATGACATGATACCCAATAAATCTGACTTCTGTATATTCAGCCATCTTGCCCTTGGGTCTATCAGTGGATGACACTAGCAGGGGAGTCACAGTAGAAGAAGAGTGAGGTGGGAGTCCTTACTGCAGGGCCTCCCTTCCTGCAGGGGATGGGCAGGCCCATGCTCCAGCAGCTTCTGTCAGCTATCTCCTTCCTGTACCCCTCTGGAGGTAGGTGTGGCCATAGCTACCTCACCATTTGGCTATCTCCTGGCTGTCTCCCTGTTCCCAGGGGTTTCCCTGCCCTTGCTCTTGTAAACAGCCTCTTCCTGAAGCTTGCCTCAACCTCCCAGTGTGAGGATACCCTCTAGTTCTAGCTGGGATCCTCCACAAAAATGTGTGAAACACAGAAGATTTGATGCCTTGGCAAGTTCACAACATGGGATAGAACTTGGCCAAGGTTGTTTATGAATGCATTCTGATTGTTGAATCTCCAGGCTACAAAACAGGACAGAAATCTTGAGCACTGTTGTGAGCACTCACAGCCGTGAAGAAGCTCCAATTCCAGAAGATTCCAAAACGCTCTTTGCTTCCTGTTGAAATTAGCATTTTTCTTATGACTTAAGATAAAGAATTCACCCTGTTTGATTCCTCAGAGGAAAAACTACTTTCAGTTATGACAGGGCTTAGACTCTTATTTTATTTAAAGAGATGCTTCATTTCTTTATAGGATGGGATCATCCTAGTTAAAATTCTGTGTGCACAAGTTCACCTTCATAGTGTTTGACCTACTGTTTAAATGTAAAGATAAATTACCTAGGCAGGGTATGTGAATGAATGCTCTATAATTTGGTGCCAAGTCAGTTATCTTCTTTAATCTTCTCCTTTTAAAAATTATTATTCTTTTTTTAGACAAGCTCTTGCTATATAGCCTATGTTAGTCTCAAACTTGACACTTTCCTACCTCTGTCTCGATTGTGTGTGACTATGCCTAGATTTATTTTGTTCAATCATCTTTTTCAAAGATAGTCTTTGTCTCTAGAGTTTCTATTGCTGTGAAGAGACACCATGACCACAGCAACTCTTATAAAGGAAACATTTAATTGGGTGGCTCGATTATAGTTCAGAAGTTTAGTCCATTATCATCATGGTGGGAAGCAAGGCAGTCATGGTGCTGGAGAGAGAGCTGAGAGTTCTTACACCTTGACCTGCAGGCAACAGGAAGTAGTCTGTTTCACTGGATGTAGCTTGAGCATAGGAGACCTTAAAGCCCACCCCCACAGTGACACACTTCCTCCAACAAGGCCACACCTCCCATTAGTGGCACTCCCTTTGGGGGCCATTTTCTTTCAAACCACTACAGTCCTAAAACATAAAATGTAGTCTAACCAAAAGGTATTTTCATAAGTTACGAATAAAGGGGCTATAAATTAAGAGTATTATTTTTCCATCTGTTTTATATAGTATTTTCTACTTGTAAAATAAGTTATTCAGACTGCCTGTCCTACTTTCAGAACTCCCATTTCTCTGTTGTGTTTATCATTCCTTCAACCCATCACCATGAAGACCTGCTGTGTGCTGAGCTCTGTGCTGGTCCCCATGATACGAACATAAAGACCGTACCATCCCTGCCTCCACATTCGAGGGAGGGACAAACACAAACGGCTAAGTGGTCATAGTAAGAACACTATGTGTTCTGCTGAGAGAAAACAAGTGATGGGATGCTGTCAGAAGACATGGGGATACAGGAGACAAGGTGAGTTTGGGAAGTGTAGGGATGCTGAGAGACTGAGATGTTTAAAGTCAAGCTCTTGCTTAGCCCCTGAGATGAATTTACCATAAAACCTCTGTGCTTAGTATCTATGTGAGTTGTCTACAACAGCTTAATCCTAGTTCCTGAAGAAGTATTTCAGACAACATTAAACAGAATTTGAAAAATGAACTTAACAATCAACTATTTTTCCTATACTGAGGTTTCATCCATGATTCTTCTCACTGTGGGAGGTAGAGAATGTCTGCCCCCTCGAGGAACCAGAAACTTGGTTTTTCAGATGACAGTACAAACTGGAATCACTAAACACAAAGAAAATAAAGGCAAATGGAATAAAATAAAATAAAGCAGAAAAATGGAGGTAGGGATTTTCTGGGCACACAAGGAGCCTGGAAGGTATGCAATTAGTTTTTGAGACCACATTTAAAGCCCCTGAACCTTGGTGTGTGTGTGTGTGTGTGTGTGTGTGTGTGTGTGTGTGTGTGTGTGTGTGTGT